>JAHDVE020001765.1:0-63260 GCA_022606495.2 Halesus radiatus | reverse complement strand
TATTTATTTTTTAAATATTACATATATTTATAAATATTTGTAATCGGCTGACGTATTGCCCATCTCTCATTGGGTATGAAACGCCTGAGTTGAGAGAGCAATTTAAAGGGGTAGTTGTTCAGCTGCGATATTTAGATGACAAATAGATTAATAGATTTCATAATTTCTTCAAAGGATTGGCATTCACTTGGTGGCGTCATTATTAATAAATGAATTAAAAAATTTACGTTGTGTTCATCACTTTACTAATATACACAGTATCCACATATTTCTAAAGAGATGCTTTCTTCATCAGAAATTTATAGAATACCCAAAAACATGTAGATATCTGTGTATATTAATAAAGTGGTGAACACAACGTAAATTTCTTATTTCATTTATTATTTGAATAAAATATTTATTTTTTTCAAAAGTGTATTAATTTAAAGGCATAAAATAAAATTTAATATAACGATCGACCGGTTACGGAAGCACGAAGGAAGCGTCAGGACAATATTAAGTATTTATATTGTCCTGACGAAAGAAGGGTACTTCCAAAACCGATCGATCATTATATTTAATTGATGGTTCAAATCAAATTAGTGCTTTTGTATTATAATTGTAGAAAGCCAAAAATTAAATGCTGTTTATGAATATGTTAGTCAGTTGTTTAACTGAGGTGAAATATTACCACGGACTCCTTTGTCGTATAAAAAAATCCATATGAACTAATTTTTAAAGGCAAGAAACTTATTTATCTTGTTTGTCGATTCTTCTTCCTCTTTTCCTCCCACTGCAATTCTTGACAATTCCCAGTTGGGAGTGGCTATTTCCATTGTCTTAGATACGCGGGAATGTAATAAATTCTAGAAAAACCTGTACAAAATATTGATTTTTCATCTCTCCATATTTATCCACAAAATACCATAAAAATACTGAAATACCGAAAAATTACATCGGTGTGTATTTCAGAAGTTAGATAATTATAATTATATGCTTCCATAATGTCATTGAATCGTTAATGCATACGAAAGAATAATATCCAGGTAATTTTTAATGGCGTAATAATGACGTAATTTACGAATATGTTAGTCAGTTGAATAACTGAGGTGAAATATTTCCACGGACTCCTTTGTGGTATAAAAAAATCCACATAAACTAATTTTTAAAATTAAGAATCTTCATCGTATTTCTCGATTCCTCTTCCTCTTTTCCTCCCACTTCAATTCTTGACAATTTCCAGTTGGGAGTACCTATTTCTATTATTTCTGATCCGTGGGAATGTAATAAATTCTTGAAAAACCTGTGTCAAATATTGAATTTTGAAAAACCATATGTTACCAGTCGCCATTCTTCCATAATGGTACTGAAATATTCATTCAATGAACGAGTCATATCCAGGTAATTTTTAATAGCATAATAATGACTTATTGAAACTCCTGAAAATATTGACCGAATAAGTCATAAATCTAAAAGGTATTTCTGATTTTTCCAAGAATAATGATTTTATTGTATAGTTATTCTATTCAGAAAGGATTAGTCTGCCCCTATCCCGTCAAATAGGTTTAGATAAACTTGACCCATTCGGTGTATAATGTAAAACAGATTACACGTTCTAGGTAGCACTCATTACTTGAAAATTCTTAATCACTCGATAATTTTAGCCATTAGCAAATAGAAAACCCTGAATTTTTTTTTGTTTTTCCACTAAAAATTCCATTGTATTACCACTACTTGCTACTATTTCCAACCAAAGTAACAGTTCTTTTGTGTGTCGTTCAATCTTCTCTACCTATCTGTTTTCAAAGTCCACCTATTTTCCACAGGTTTTGCCTTACAGGTTAACTCCTGATGTTTCTATGACAATTGAACACACTTATGAATCGGCACACTTTTTAAAAGTGACATGAAGTCATTAAAAGTGTGACAAGAAAATGACCGCTAACCTAATCTAAACTATCTACCTATTCATTATTTAATTCGTTAGCCCATAAAAGTTTTTACTTTTTAGTTTCTAGTTTATTAAGAGCAATTCTGTGCTATAAAATTTTATTTTAGTGCATTAATATCACTAAATATTATATAAATAGACTAGAGTACACTTACAATACTCAGTCTTAATAAAGGATTAATTGTTCCCAAGCCTTCAAACAAATATGAATAAAAACTTAAGATGACTTGATTCCTACCTGTTTAAATATATTATCCGTTGAAATGAAAAAATAAAAAAATGTATGAAAACTAAACAGTTACTAAATGTAATAAGAACTTGACTAGCTGAAAGAAACAATTTGTATTACATAATAACGAAATATTACTTTTATCCACGATTTATTGTTGTCATTTATATTTTAAGTTTGTTGCATATGTTTTTATTTTATATAGATTTATATATTTTGTAACCCATCTTTAACGGTAAATTTAGTATAAGGGTTTGAATAACAAGATCGTGTTAGTCAAACTAGTAAAAAGTACTTTATCGGGACTTTTTGCCTTATATTTTATAAAATGTCTTAAATTAATAAAAATAAATATAAGTAAAAAAAATATTTTTTATTTTTAATAAATAAATATATCACAATTATTAATTGGGGTAGGTTAGATTAGGTGTGCGTGCTATTTTTTTCGTAAACATGGTGACTTTATTTTACTTTCAACCGATGCGTACGAGTGTTGATTTATACAGTCGCCTTCCTGATAGCTCCCATTTCAAGATGTTACCTTCCACAACATTTAAAAAAAATCTATGTTTATAAATATTTCCTACGACAACTGTTACAACTTTTAGGTTTATAATTTTTAAGTTCAATTGAATGAATGAACAGACGATTATTGCATACATCCTCAACAATTATTAAGATATGTGTCTTTTTTATATGAATACCGCACAAGAGTCCCAACTGCTCCCAAGCGTCTGGAGCCAGTGAGACTATGGCATTCCCAATTGGGGAATACTGTGAGGCTGTAGGTATTGGGGAAGGGAAGGAGAAGGGGAAGCTGGAGGTGGGGAAAATACCTGGCTATTTAGTTCTGATCACCAAACCCGGCTAAAGGCCATTTCAAGCAACGTTTCAATTCTGAACGGTGGCCTTTCACCAGGGCGATACTGAGAGCATCTTCCACTCTGGTGTCTAGAGTACTTATACTTGTGAATGTGAGGTATGTTTTGAATATTCGCCTCTGTAGCTAATTATTTGGAATAGTACTTACACTATGCTATTCCCGAATTTGTTCTTGAGACAAATTAAATACTTAGTTATATTTCGTGAAGGCTATCTGTTTTATTTATGTACGTAATTTGTAACAAAATATGTAAAAGCCCGTATTTGGCGTATTTAATATAATAAATAAATCATTAACAATCGAATTGATGACGATTTTTATATTGCAACATGTTACGGAATTAATCTCAAATAACTATGAAAAAATGCAAAGTATTAATATTACAATTTATTAAAAAAAAAAATCGTATACACTTTGTGGCGTCATTATTAATAAATTAATTAAAAAATACTTTTTATGTGTTTCGAAAGCGATTATTATTTTTCATTTTTTGTATATTTCCGATGAGGAAAGCATCGCTTTCGAAACATGTTGATATGTATATATTAATAAAGTGGTGATTACAAAGTAATTATTTAATTCATTTAGTAATATTACGTTAAGAGGTTGAATATATGAAGTAAAATACCTAATATGTATTGCGGGATACTTCATTGATAACAGCGATGTTGAGCAACACGTGGGGTCTCACGGGCAACTATTAACTATTCCTAGCATTACTTCCATCACCAAGTAGATTGATAAGACGTTATAAAAATGATGTTCTCGATTCGCAATTTCGTCAAAGGCGCCTCATCGACATTCCTTCCCCAATCCCCGTTTTCCCAGGCACGTACCTTTAACGGGCAGAGCGTTAATATTATATGGGCAAGTGCGGTTTTCATTAACTTTATACTCACATTTAACCACGGCCTCCCTCTGTACCCTTCCAGTCACCCTCCCCATCGCCGTCCCTAGCTCCCGACATACCCCACCCCTCGGATACTGTTCAGGGAGGAAGATAGCGGCCGGAAGGAAGATGTAGTGCCTGAATTGGTGACAATAGTCTGGAAAGGTGTGAATAAGTCGGTCAAGGCTTAAATGTAAATTTAGGCAATAAAATTGAGCCCACTATTTTTTTCCTAATTTTTCATTAGGAGTAAAAACAAGGCAGTTTGCTAGCACCATATTTAATAATTTTATCAATAATTTTTCAATACTAACTATTAATCCTATACAAATCACTATCACGTCCTAAAGTTGAATTTGGAAGTCACCTCTGGGCTGGAGTTTCCACATACTTGATAAACCTGTTTGATTCTTTGCAAAGGAGGACGGTATGGCAATCCGTTGTTAATAGACCGACTACCATCTCTAATGCACAGACGCAATCTAGGTATCCTGAGTGTGTTCTATAGATATATTAATGGAGCCTGTTCGAAGGAACTAACAGCGTTGATCCCCTCCGCGCCGGTGCACGTACGTGAAACTCGACAGACACGAGCGGAAAACAGTTGATATTGGCTTCCTGAGAACGGGTCGTTTCGCTGACTCGTTTTTGTGTAATTCGTATGTGGAATGCGCTAGCAATTATACAAAGACATAACATTCGTTAACTTAACTAAATATTACAAACGATTTAATACATGAATATACGAGGGTTGGATTAGCAAGAAATATAAATTCATCCAAAGAACATAATTACACGCATGGTAAAACAAAGAAAAGAGCAAAATATGTAGTCCTGCAAAGCGGTCACATGACAGCTTGTCTGCAAGTTCTACAAAAATCAATTAGTTCTGATAGTATTTTATTTATTTATTAATTAATTTTTTGAAACATACATTCACACAAATAAGGTACAATGATTATAAACATTTTGTTGTTTTTTTTAACATTAAATTATAAATACATCTGAACAACCTATGATTAATGTATATAAAACAAAAAATCCCGCATAGGCAAGGCCAGTCCAACGAAGAATATCTGCACAAATTCTAAAACAAAAGTGGAACTATACAATAGTAATTACATTTAAATATTACGTATAATGTTTGCTATAATAATTAGATTAGTTTTAATATTATTCATAAAATTAATATGACATATTTTGTGTAAACCATTGTTTAATATATAAATATCAACATGTTTCGGAAGCGAAGCTTTCCTTATGAAGGTACACAGTATAATATAAGATTTTAATTATTATTAATATTTTTATTGAGATTTAAAAACCAAAATGATCACGTTACATTCATATTGGATAACCAATTGATTTGTGACAGAAGTAGACCCTTACTCTTATCCTATAACGTATTACATTAGACTATGTGTCATCTTTGAGGATGCTGTGTGGAAGGTCTTTTTGGGGAGAGGAAGTAATGAACATTGTGTTTTTATGACTTAATCATTTGCTCCATGTTACTTTTGTATCACCTTAAGCAAAGCCCTTGTGGTCTTGTATAATAATATAAATAAATAATTAGTTTTGAAATGATGGTGGAAGAAGCCCGGTACGTACGACCAAAGGCATGGAACGACCAAATGAATCAAATGCTTGAATCGTGTCATGTAAAGAGTCAGATGAACAGATTTTTTTTGAGACGATGTATGAATGTGAATAAAGGAAGGAGTATGGGCAAAGATGGAGTTGTGTGGCGGTCTATCTCTCTGTGTATCCCTGCGTAGAAACGAAGTGATGGTCATTTAGTTAGTTATGTCTTCATCTCGCTTTTCGCCAATTCTTCTCGGAAAACTATGTTTTATAACTTACCACGCTGTTTCCCCGCAGGGGTAGGCAGAGGATGGACTGCTACACAACTCTGTCTTGGTATACTCACCTTGCTTCGATCACATTCATTCATCGTCTCATGGATACTCTTCCATTTGTATGAATCTTGATATTACCCGACACAAGTACCTAATCCACATAATCGTACCATGCCTTTCACGGTCGCCCCCGACTTCTTAGGGCATTTATATTTCCCGCAATATATTATCCATAATCTACCTGTCTCTTTCTTAAAATTATAATTAAATTAGGTTTACATCAGTCATGCATTGTTTCCAAACTCCACATATTTATACCACATAGCGCCTCAGGGGTCTGTTTTTATTACATGGAATTTATGAAGTTGTGGCATTGTTGTTCACAAAGTAGTGATCTCAAAATTATATTAATAACCCATTTGTGTCCAAAAACGTATGTCACACTGTGATAAAACAGGTCACATGTGCCAACTTCAATAAATATAAAAACAACTAACATAAATACGGTTTATTTTGTTCACAGAGTCGCGCTATTCTATGGTCACGTGATAATTTCGTATATAAGGAAATAATATATTTGAGCAACGAACATTTACAACACAAAGAATTTTCATTGTCAGCACTAAAAACATAGCACAAAACAGTCAGAACTTACATCCGTGACAATAGCAAATGCAAACAAACAAGTAATGAAAGCAATCCAACTAAAGCAGAAGTACTTAGAACGCCAGATGAAGGCCTGGAAACTACAGAAGATCTCGAAACGATGATATATGAATTGTTGACAACAGCGGATGACTTGGCATCATTAGGATTTGTTGTTATGCAACCGGCAAATGAGAGGGAGATTGCTGACTACTGCAATGTACATCAAAAATAACAACAGCATTTTTCAGCTACAGATGTCAATATTGACAGTCAAGAGAAGAAAGCAGAAATCAGCAGAATCATCGGAATCAGCAGACAGAAGAATTCAAAAATATCACCAGTTACCACAGGAAAAGAAGTCGGAAAAGCCGAAGACAAAAAGAGCTAGCATAATGAGCAGAAATCTTTGATCGACCTCAAAATTATTAGCAAATGTCAAGACAACTCACGAAATGCTAATGCACCAGTAAATGACGATAAGGAGAGCAAAATCAGCAAAAATAAAAGTCAACCCAAAGAGATGACACCAAGAGGAGCCATAATTGATATCAACACTTATAAAACAAGAGTGCTAAAACGAAAGCGAGAAATCAATTCGTAAGACTGTAACAATAAGAATCGGAGATTTAGAAACCAGTCGGGAAACGTTGTTGGTAAATACGGATAACTGCAACATGAAAAGTTTTGAAACTGCGTTATCAATTATGGGAGACTGCGTAACAGGGAGTTCGACGACAAGTACAGGAACGCTGTAATCATTATTTAATGCAGAAGATTTGCTGTCGGGCATGGAGGATTTGACCACAAGTCCAGAAAATTTTTCTACCGATTTAGAACTTTTTCAGCTGCAGCAGGTCAAGGAGCAGTTCGAAGTGTTTGACAAACTGATGGAGGAAAATAATATACTTAGGCAAAAAATGAATCTGCTTTCGTCTCTGCCTCGCACTAAAGATACGGTGGCAGAAATGTTAAGCACCCTTAAAAGCATTACTGAATTGAGTCAAAGAATGCGCCATTGTACCAAATCTTCCCTTCTAAATCTAACATCTCCTTAATCACTTAACGTACCTTATGTATGCATTCACATTAATTTAAGCTTTAACCGACCGAACTGAAACAATGTACAAATATTATACATCAATTAAAATCTTAATTAACTTATATATATATATTTTTTTTTATATGAATACCTCACAAGAGTCCCAACTGCTCCCAATCGTCTGGAGCCAGTGAGACTATGACATTACCAATTGGGGAATGTTGTGAGGCTGAAGGTATTGGGGAGGGGAAGGAGAAGGAGAAGAGGAAGGTGGGGAAAAGGGGAAATACCTGGCTATTCAGATCTGGTCACCAAACACGGCTAAAAAGCCATTTCAAGCAACGTTTCAATTCTGAATGGTGGTCTTTCACCAGGGCGATACTGAGAGTATCTTCCACTCTGGAACGTGCGCAAATATACTTTATATTATTTTTTAAATGAATTAATTGTGAAACAACACAAATTAATTAAATAAAAATTGCTTGCGCACGCCGGGATTTGAACCCGCGACCTTCGGATTCGTAGTCGAGAGCCTTACCCCTCGACCATGGAGTAAATATAAACACACACTATGTATTTTTGATCACTTTAATTTTGTACCCTGATGATGCTTATGTTAAGCGAAACCGGTCGGTCCTGATAAAATTTAATAAATTTCTCGTGGTTTAAAACGTTTTTTTTATTGTTTTATTTTCATTATAAAAAAGTAGTTTGTCGGGACTTTTGCCTTATATTTTTTTCTTCTGTAAAATGTAAATAAAAACAAAATATATACTCGTATATCGTATTGAAAAAGACAAACAATAATAATGTAGGTACTTACTATTATGAAAACAATAAACATAATTACAAGAATCAAATTAACTAATTAGTTTTGTAAGACTTCAAAAAAATCTTTAAAAATGTCCAACTGTAATTTATACTTTTATTTTTAAAAAAAATTAAGTGTTTTAAAAAACTTTAAAATTACAACAATTATCAAAAATAAAAGAGAAAGGCACATTTTTTGCAATACAGTACTGGATATAGTTCCAACTTCTCGGAGTAAGAGGATCTATAGCATTCCATTTGTGGAATGTTCTGATGCTAAAGAAAGTAAGCTATCTCAATAATTTTTTAGGTGATGTCTTGTTGACGAGGAACGTACGTGACCTGCCAAGTTTAGTATGGTCCTGTATATTATCTGCCTGTACATAATATAAATTGTACGTACTTTCTACGCAGTATCACCGTTCAGTTCGCTGAACAGCCAACACCTCTCTGCGCCATCCATAGTGAACTCTTTGCTTATTGTGTTTTACGTATTGTGCTTAAACAATCTTCAGTTTTATAAAGTTTCTCTCCAATTGTTATCGTGATTTTTATCGCATAAGCTATTGGCTCCAAGTTTCGCGATCTTTGCTTTTCAGCTTTTATTTAATCGAAGCAATCACTAAACTCAGTGACCAGTTTTTCTGTGTGTTTCCAGCCTCCAGTGCAAGTGCTTTGAACTTTTGCGGTTTATTCTCCCGATATTTGAATCCCATCCGAAAGACGAGTAGGACCGTTCATCCACCGGGTTCTAACCAAGAAATCAGTTCTGCACATCTACAAGCAGCTCCAGCGCTTCCAGCTCTCACCTCCAGTGCAAGTGCTTTGAACTTTTGCGGTTTATTCTCCCGATCGATCGTGTGTGGTCGTGTGTGATCGTGTGTCTAAAGTTCCAGATGCATCTCCAGCCCAAAGCGAGTCTCCTTCAGCTTCATCTTCAACTCAGTAAGTGAATTTGAATTTTGAATCTAAGTGTTTCACAGAGTACATAGTCATTTTCCAGTTAAATCTTGATTTTAAAATTTTAAAATAATAATAAAGACTCCTTTAAATATTCGGTGTCAATCTTTAAAACAATTTACTTATGCTTCAATTTCTTTTCATCAAAACCGTTATCTCACGTGCCTAGTAACAAAGCTAGTTTCTCTTTTTCCCCGAATCGTCGCCGGCCTAGGCCAAAAACCAATTAAAAACTCATTAGCCTTGCATCGAGCCGACAACTCAAGTATTTTCTTAGTAACTTTCTCTTTTCTTTCATAAACCCCCTCGTAAATAAATAGCAGTAGTTGCTACCCGAGTGAAACAAAGCTTTTTATCCGCAATAATGAACACCGAGTTCGAATACTCTGTGGCTGCATTCATGCAGGCTCGCCAAAATAATCACTTCACTCCAGAGGAAAGGGAACACTTAAATTTCCTAATTACACAGGAACTTGCTTCCCAAAATACCGTAAGCCAACCCCCTCTCTCCCCAAAGAGAATGTCTTCAGCAGTCAGTTCAGCCAGCTACCAGAAGCTAGCCTACTCACATGAAGATGCGATGGAGGAGGAAGGTTACCCTTCCTCCGACGATTCCTCCTACTCCTTAGTGTGTAGGAGAAAACGCACCAGCGCTGTCTCAGGAGGTTCCATAACCCCAACAAATTTACCCAACGGCTCGCCACGTTCATCGCCGCACTCTAAAAAGAGCTTCACTGAGGCTCTCGTAAACAACACTCCTAATCGGTACGATGTACTGAGCACTACCTCTCCCACAGCTCGCGCCTCCTCCTCGCGTGAGGATCAGCCCTCAGCTATCTCCCAGGCTAACGCAGAAGAGCCTTCTGCTCACAAGAAGTCGATGAGAATCCCCCCCATCGTACTCCACAAAAAGACAGAAACCATGGCCCTTCTCCGATCTTTGGAGGATAAGGGTATTGACTTTTCTGCAAAGAACATGGGTAACGGCCTCCACCTATTAACAAAATCCACCAGTGACCACCACGCAATAACCAGAAACCTCATCGCGAGAAAATTGGAGTTTCACTCCTTCCGTCTCCCCGAGGAGAATCCTCTGAGAGTGGTCCTCAGAGGTATTCTGGAGGACACCCCCTCCGAGGATATTAAGGACGAACTAATCCGCATGTATCCGGTGATTTCGATGCACCGGATGAAGGACGGGCGCACCAAGAAAGCCACCCCCCTCGTGCTCGTCATTCTGACGAAAAATGATCTGGGGAAATCGATATTCAACTCCCTAACTGCGATTTTCTGTCTGAAGATCCAGGTAGAATCTATAAGAAACGTGTTACCGCTGCCAAGCTCACGGGCACTCGGCCACTTGCTGCCATGGCGAAGAAAGATGCGTAAAATGCGCGGGTTAACATCGCTCCTCGGATTGTACAAAGGACCGGAGCACACCAGTTAAGTGTGCTCTATGCGGAGGGGGCCCATACGGCCAATTACGGAGGGTGTCCGCCAGACCCCGTAAACCCAACTTCAACACAAACAAAAATAAAAATTACAACAATAACTATCAATTCAATAGATCGCTATATAGAAACAGTAATCACTACAACAATATTAGTAGAAATAATACACAAATTAAAACCTCTAGAAATAATAACTACAATCAAGAACGACCAGAAATCCCTTCACAAAGGCGTCCGGATCCGCTTAATGCTCTTGATTTTCCAACTCTGCCCACCCCTCAAGCCGCAGTCAGGGCTGCCCCGGTCTCCCAGCCACCCTCTAACCGTAGTTGGCCCGAGCCACACTACTTCAATCCCCGTGCCCCACAAAGGGACAATAGGACTTACAAAAACCAGGTCCCCAGCCAAAAATACCGGCTGGAGCGACAACCAGGAGCACCTAAAGCTTCCCAGGGACCCTCCGTTCCTCAGCCCACTCCGCCCGCAGCGGACCCCGTACATATCCAGGTTTTAATCTAAAACGCCACCGCGGAGCTGGCCAAGATCCAGTCTTATCTAAAAACTCAACATGTCTAGAAACAATGTCAAACCTCATAACCTACAGACGGCCTATTGGAACGCCAATGGCCAGGTCTCGTCTCACAAGGAAGAGATAATAGAATTCCTTCACGATTTTGGTATCGAAGTCTTCCTTATTAATGAGACGTGGCTTAAGCCATCACGTAACTTCAGAATACCAAATTATATCACCTACCTTGACGATAGACTTGCCAACAAAGGAGGCGGAACCGCCATCTTGGTTAAGAATAACATTGATCACCGTCTAGCACATTCCTTTTCTAATGAAAACATCCATATCCGAATCCACATCTGTAATAATAAATACCTCTTCAGGACCGCTCAAATTTATTTCAGTCTACGGACCCCCAAAACGAAAACTAATTCCATCAGAATTAGATAAACTCTTGGCCGAAAATGTTCCCACTATAACAGCTGGTGACATGAACGCAAAGCACGGATCGTGGCATAGCCAACGAGACAATTCTAAAGCGATTGTACTAGCAAAGTACGCGAGTACAAACCCCATCGTAGTCGATGCTCCGGATAGACCGACGATCCATCATCACAACGGAAGGCCGGACGTGATCGATATCGTCATCCTCAAAAACACGAGTCATTTACACTCCCTCCGAGTACTCAACGAATTAACTTCTGACCACGATCCAATTCTCCTAACATTAACAGGAGGCTCAAACCATCTGGTCCCCGATAATCCTCCACGTACAAAAATAAAATGGAATAAATTCAACGAACTTCTAAGCAAAAACATAATAATACCTACCTCCATTCCCGACGAAGCCACCTTAAATGTCGCCACTTCCAATTTAATTAAAACTTTAAAATCATGCATCACCGAAGCGTCCGATGAGATTCCCAACGACACAACACGTCACGGAATACCCGAAGAGATCAAAGATCTTATTAGGGAAAAAAATCTTCTGAGAAAGGAATGGCAGAGATCTTGCAATCCGATCGTTAAACAACATCTAAATCGTTTAAACAGAGAGGTACGGAATGCCCTCAGTGAATTTCGCAACGAACATTGGCACGATTTTATCACAACATTAGAAGACGACAAAGCAGCGTACTGGAAGCTCTCCAAATCACTTAGACGCCCGACAGCAAAAATTTCTCCCATTCAAGTTCGAAACGGACTAGTATACTCCGCTGCGGATAAGGCTGAAGCCTTCGCAGATAGCCTTGAAAATCAATTCAGTCCCAACACGGAACACGATAACCCAGTTTTCGTCGCAAAAGTGGATTCAAAAGTAAAATCTATATTAAATCTAGATCCTGAAGACCCCTCAATCAGGTGCACAACTCCTAAAGAAATAATTAACATTATTAAAAAATTAAAGAAAAAAAAGCGGCCGGTCCTGACGGCATCTCAAACAAAATTTTAAAATACCTACCAAAAAAAGGCATCTGCGCCTTGACAGCCATATGCAATGCATCACTCCGACTGCGTTGTTTTCCAAAGGATTTTAAAATAGCTGATGTAATTTTAATCTCAAAACCAGGCAATGACCCACTATTAACGGAGAATCATAGGCCTATTAGCCTCCTTCCATGCCTAGGTAAAATCCTGGAAAAAGTGATTTTAACAAGACTAAACGCCTTTACTCAGGACAGTAAATTCCTGCCAGATTTTCAACATGGTTTTCGAGCAGGTCATTCAACCTCTCATCAACTCCTGCGTGTTGTTGAACACATCACGGAGGGCTTTAATACTAATAAAAAAACAGTGATTCTTTCACTCGACGTAAGTAAAGCTATCGACAAAGTCTGGCATAACGGCCTATTATATAAAATGAATGCTCTAGGTTACCCTTTAAGACTTACGCAATTGATAGCTAGCTACCTAAGAGATCGATCCTTCAAAGTCAGAATAGAAAATATTTACTCCACAATACGCCCCCTCTCAGCCGGGGTCCCTCAAGGCAGTCAACTTTCTCCATCCTTGTACAATATCTACTCTACCGATATCCCAAAACCTATAAATCACAATATTAAAATCACCCAATTTGCGGATGACACTAACATCATGTCTAGTTCAACTGCCGAACTCACCGCCTCAAAGCGGGTTCAGCAGCAAGCCGCTCTAACCGAAGAATGGTGTGAAAAGTGGAGAATATCAATCAATCCAACTAAAAGCGCGGCGACCGTTTTCTCAAAGACACGACCGAAACGGCCCCCATTCATTAGACTGTTTGGGGAAAAGGTCCCTTGGGAAAAGTCAATCAAGTACCTAGGTGTCACACTTGACTCTAAGCTCACCTGGAAGAAACATATCACCGAAAAAGTTAAATCTGCAAATAGTTACCTCTCCGCACTCTACCGGATGATGGGCAAGAAAAGTCGTCTATCAACGGATAATAAACTTCTACTATATAAAACAACAATAAGGCCATGTTTCACGTACGCATGTCCTATTTGGGGATATGCTACTGCAAATCACATAAAAAAATCCAATTATTCCAAAACAAAGCCATTAGACTCGCGCTAAATGCACCCAAGTGGAGTAGAATCTCTACTCTCCACAACGATTCCAACATTCCGTTGATAAACGATTTCATTGTCACTCAGGCTTCTAAATTTTACGGCGGCCTAAAAGGCCACTCAAATCCACCTATAAATACGCTCGCAAATTATAGCGAAAATGATAAATTCAAATATATGAAACCGAAGAATGTTCTACGTAAGGTATAAAATTACACCTGCATACAGCCGCAGTATAGTTTTTAGTTCTCACTCAACAAACCCAAATTCATTAAAATCACCGTAAAGTATCAATAGATAATCTTATAATTTGTAAAAATAACTATTTTTTTATGTCAATACATTTTATTAAACAAAAATTACAACTGATTTACAAAATGTGACTATTTAATACCAAACACTTTCCCTACCTTTCCTTAATTAATTAATTCCTTCCATGCATTTTATACGCAATGCCTACATTAAATATTGGTCTATGCACTATTTTTGACCAAAAGGAAGCTGGTTTGAGTCCAGTGATAATTAAGACATATATTATTTCTCATATTAGTACATTAATTAGTTCAGTTGTTTTATTAAAAAAAGCACCAAAGCTGACGTAAGGAAGATAAATATTTTGTAAGTAAAAACTTTATGTTTAAGATATCACTTACACTATCAACAACAAAAAATTGCATACATTACATTGATGTTACATCTCAATGGTAACAGCTTTGTTGCAGATTGCTTTTTTTTTAAATAAAACCATTTACTTATTGATTAAATAATCAATAAGTTAATTATATAATTAAAAATATAATAATAATAATAACAAAGCATTTATATAGCGCAGTTTTGTGTTATTTCACTTCAAGTGCGCTTAACTCTAAATAAACTTACACATGATTAAATAACTCCATTCAGTGGTATTCCTACAGTGCTACTTTTACATACTATTTATACATTCTTAACATATAACATACATTCTTGCTTATTCTTAATATTACTCCTACAGTACTCCTTAGGTGCATATTCATAAAAAAAATTACATTATATTATACAGTATACATATGGCTATACAACAATAATACATTCACAATATTACTACAAGAATAGTAACATTTTAAGACAGGAGTCACAATATTACTACAAGAATAGTAACATTTTAAGACAGGAGTCGGGTTATGTTCAGCAATAACGGACTTCACATAATTTTTTTTTTTTTAGAAAATATATATACGGAGGAAACCGAAACCAAACAACTACCAGAGGCTCGAGGAAATGACTTTTTATAATAAATTGAAAAGAAATTAAAATTTATAGAGAGAAGGATTTTTTAAATAAGTTTGTTTTTTAAAGCCCGTTTAAATTCAGTCAATTTATGGATATTAGTAAGAGCTGGGGGAAGTTTATTCCAAATGAGAGGGCCATTTACGCGAAAAGAGCGATCATAGTAGACAGCTCGATTTGACCTTGAATGTTCAATTAGACGATTAGTAGCATCTAGATCTGCTGACCTCAGAGTAAGCTGTCTATCACTTAAGTCCTGTCGGATGCATAGTTCAGATATATAGGCTGGCGCCATTCCCTGCAATGCTTTGAAGGTCAGTAAGCAGATCTTGAACTCTATTCTTTCAGAGCATCGAAGCCAATGTAGCTGATCCCTGAGAAGTGGGGTTATATGACAAAAATACACTTTGTATATGGTACACCACTTTCATTAGAATATATAAATATTTCGACATGTTTCGATAGCAATGCTATCATCCTCAGGAATAAAGGAATACTAAAAAATAATTTCAAGTATAGAAAAATGATAAAAAATTAGAACAATAGTTTAAGAATATACAAAATATGAACATAATCAAAAATGAATAAAAGTAGGTAAGTAATTGTTCAAAAATGCAAATAATGTATACAAAGTGTATTTTTAATTATATAATTAATTATGACTCCACAAAGTTATCAATCATTTGAAGAAATTATTATAAGTAAATTAATTAAAATAATCACCACTTTATATGTATATGTATAAAGTGGTGAATATTTTAATTAATTTACTTATTATAATTTCTTCAAATGATTGATATACATTTGATTGATATAAATATATATATTTATATATGTATATCTATAAACATATATATGTTTCAAAAGCGATGCTATCTTCATCAGTAAATACAAAGCATATATTTTTAATCAAATAGAAATAATACAAAATAAACAACAGTCATTATCAAACAAGGATTGAGTAAAGACTAAATAATAAAAATTAGAACAGTGAGAAAGAGAAGAAATCTGTAAAACAAAGATTAATATCACTTTAAATAGTTTTGAAAAGTAAATAAATTGTAATTATTTAATAGTTCCTAATATATCAAAAGTGTGAATTAAATATACACATATTTTTTTTATTTTTTATTATTTATTATTTTCAAAGTTACCACGCCAATGAGGAGAACTACCGCTTTTTTGGAGTAACTCCATACATTAGGCTCAACATTAGGCTGGTACAACACGCCCAGCTTCCAAGAGCCTAAGTTTACTCTGGTTTCGATGGAGCCCCATACCTGAACTGGTCACTTAAGGTTATCTCCAGCATATCAATGGAGAGCTTGTTAGGAAGATGCTGATCCTTGAGGCGTATGTGTGGTGAACTACATAAGGCTATGTTACAAATGTAGGGATCCGGAAAGAATATAAGGTCGATGCAAGCGTAATCATTAAGATTAAAATTAGTAATATTTTTTGGACATGTCGAGCAATTTAATAAAAAAAGAAGTATAATGGTAGAAGGAGTCGAATTTGCTCAAGAAAGACATGTCACGATCGAGGGAATAAAATACTTGAGTCGACTCTTACAAGATTTTTCAGACAATCGTATCCATAAATTAAAGAAATGCAACCGTAAATTGCTTAACTAGGACAGCCGGTTTGTGTTTACCTAAAGTCATTAAATAGAAATAGTTTAAAAAATTCACGCATCGGTGCGCAAATGCGTCCACAGCCCGCAACACTGTGAATAACTATAAATGTAAAAGAAATAAAAAGTGTTAATATCTATTAAAAGCTTCTAACGCTTTTAAGGTCATTTTATAAATACTCAAGTCAAAAAAATATAAATATTTCACTAAATACCAACTCTTCTTGTGCCACCAATCGTCTAATAAATGTAACTAAAAGGAGGATAAAATAGCAACTGTAAAACTTTCATCTCTATACTTAAATTTTCTAATAAAACTGTGTTCATCTGAAGCGACCTGCCAGGTAAGTATGTTTTTCTATATCTGTACATAATTAGATAAAGAATAGATAGTAATATTTGTACAGCGCCCTTGAGATGATTTTTCACAAAAAGGGCGCTATACAAATCATCCAATTACTATTATTATTAAGAGTCAGAGTAATGGAACAGCATATATATGGTAAGTCAGTCGATGAATGGGATTGATGCAAATTGTGTGTGCGAAAACGTAGTAAAACTGACTATCTACCCATCTTGCCGGAACCGGCGTGGTGATTATGTTAGTTAGTTATAGTGTTCAATTCGTGGAACTCCTTTATTTCTAATTTAATAATAAGTTTTTTTAATTATAATATAATTAATATATTCGATTTTAATCACTTCGAGTTGCATTGAGGTTGATTTGTAAAAAAAATTTTTCATACATATATATATATGTATGTATATATATGTATAGATGGGCAATATGTCAGCCGAAAACAAATGTTTATATATATGTATATGTTTTAGGCTGACGTATTGCCAATCTCAATAGGTGTGAAACGCCCGTGTTGAGATGATAATTTACTGGCGTGGTTGTTCAGCTACGATATTTAGATGACAAATATGTTAATAGATTACAATTTAATAATTTTTTTTCAAAAGTATACTAATTAAAACTCATAAAAGAAAATTCAATATTATGATCGACCGGTTTCGGAAGTACGAAGGAAGCGTGAGTACTACATTAAGTCCTAATATTGAAAGCCACAAAGTAAATGCTTTTTTACGAATATGTTAGTCAGTTGGATAACTGCGATGAAATATTTCCACGGACTCCTTTGTCGTATAAAAATCCATATAAACTAATTTTTAAAAGTAAGAATCTTCATCGTATTTCTCGATTCCTCTTCCTCTTTTCCCCCCACTTCAATCCTTGACAATTTCCAGTTGGGAGTACCTATTTCTATTATCTCTAATACGTGGGAATGTAATGAATTCCTGAAACACCTGTCTAAAATATTGAATTTTGAAAAACCATTTGTTTGGACTCGAAAAATTATAGATAATGTTTTCATCGTTATGAGAAGGATTAACTTTTGTATATCAGTGGGTATTTCTGGAGTTACCTAATTATCATAATATTACCAGTCGCCATGCTTCCATAATGGCACTGAAATATCCATTCAATGAACGAGTCATATCCAGGTAATTATTAATAGCATAATAATGACTTATCGGAACTCCTGAAAATTTTGACCGAGTAAGTCATAAATCTAAAAGGTATTTCAGGTTTTTCCAATAATAATGATTTGATTGTTGTTAATTATTATATTCGGAAAGGATTAGTCTACCCCTATCCCGTCAAATAGGTTTAGATGAACTCGACCTATTCAATGCATTTTATGAAATAGGATACACGTTCTTGGTACCACTCATTTGACAATTCTTAATCACACGATAATTTTAGCCATTAGCAAATAGAAAACACTGAAATATTTATTGATTTCCTATTAAAAATTTTATTGTATTACCACTACTTGCTACTGTTTCCATCCAAAATAACAGTTCTTTTGTGTGTCGTTAAATCTTCTCTACCTATCTGTTTTTAAAGTCCACCTATTTTCCACGGGTATTGATATAACAAATACAACGAAAAAACGGTGCACATGAAAAACTTAATAAATCTATTAAAAACATTAAAATAAACTGATTTATAGTCTGGATATAGTGTTGTGAGGGTAAATATAAATTGATTAATATATACTTATTACCAAGTCTGTGCAAACTTTGCATAGGGGAGTTTTCGAAATAATTATTTATAGTCGTTGAAACATTATACGTTACGGAGGTATTTTATTATTATTATTATTTTATTTATTTATTTCATAATGTTTTAAAAAAGTTGTAAGAAATGTGACCTTCCTGTATCCCATTCTAAGGTCACATTATATATGGTTTTGTGCATGGTTAGGTCAAGTTATTTTAAGTTTGTGAAATATTTTAACTGAGTTTTCTTAATTATGTTAAAATATTACTAGAGGAAAATTATAATTGAATAAATGAAGAAAAATTCCAAAATCTGGGAGAAGACATACCGTGACCGTTAAACTCTGTTCGGTTATCATATCTGTATTCTTTCTTCCCGTATCCATAATACATAACTAAATACTTCTTTTGAAGTCCGTTAATTTTGTAATGGTTTTTATTGGGAGGATGTTAAATACTTTTATAGAGAAATGTTGCAAATTTATTTGTCCAAGAGTAATTTTAGTGTTAGATTAAATGCGTAAATTAAAATATCTTTTGATTATAATTGTTTCGGAGACATTGAATTCAGGGCATTAAAACATAGTCCGTAAGAGTTGTGATGGGGACTCTAAGAACAATTTAAAAAATTGCCTTTTGAGCTATGATAACTGGTTTTATAGTGGAATCGCATGAACTTCCCCATCCGATAAGACCATATGTAGATGAGATCGGTATAATATTGTTATTGGCTGTATTACTTTTGCCCTTAACAAACTTGTTGAATAGTTTGGGATACGAGAAAAACTTAAAACATAATCGTTGAGTAAAGAGAAACATGGGATTCAATGCACTCCTTCTGCGTGGTGATAACAATTCTATTTGCAATGTTACTTGAAATGTGTTTCTGGTAATTCATTGAAGAACGAGGAAATCTAAGAAAAGGTATTACTATCCTACAAAAGGAAAACGTAACAAATCATTTTACCTGCGGAACACCTTTTCGACCCAGATAACAAATCAGCGACTCTCAACCTGAGTAAATAAATTTTGCTTTTGAACTTTTGAAAAGTAAAAACTGGAGATTTGGCATACACCGAAACCAATATTTATCCTAATATCATATTATCTTTTAATTAAAATTTTGCTTTATTAGAACGTGTTCGAATATTTTTCGTTTAAACTGTGTAACGTGTCATTTTCAATGACTTCTGTCTAAAATATCGTATAGGTTAAGATAAATAAGCTAATGTAATTTGCAAGCAACTTATTAGCCACAAAGTTTATTTTTTTCTTATGGTAACCCTTCATTCAAATGAAAACCGACCGACTTTCTGATATCCACAGAACAGGAGAATTATTCACTTTTCTGCTCCCTGCTGATTCGGTCGTGTTGTAGAACTTACTAGTAACTTGTAGATTTGCATAATGCATCACTTCTAGTTTTTGAATATACCTTCTGAACTTTGTACCCGTTGAGAAATAAATCAATCAAATGGTGAACCTTCTTTCATTAATATCTCCGCGACAATCTTTAACGAAAGCGCTTGGTAAGTATTGGTAAGTCCACACAATACACTACATACCGTCAAACATATTTAATACAGATAACACAAACGTTAAATTGGTGACCCCGAAAACACGCGGAATAATAAATAACGGCCGATCGGTAGGAGTAAAAAGGTGAATCCTGAGGTCACTTCCCCTGGTAAGTACACTTTTCTTAATTAATAAATAACAGTGCATAACAATATTTAGAAATTTATAAATACCTCAGTAATTTTAATAATATACCTCGTGAAATAATCACGTGGAATTGGTAAAAGCTATAGTGTCGAATAATAATGTAATCCATGATTAACCTTGCAATCCGCAAATATGCCTAGATTTTTATTGAATAATAAGCATTTATTATTACTCAGAATTGATTTTATCATATTATTTGTCACATTCCTAAAGGAATAAACTTAAATTCTCTCTATCATCAACAGCTTACAGGCGCTAAGAATAAAAACATATCTTTACAATGCCTAAAATATCGTATATTAATGAAAATAGTGACACGATTAATTTTTTTCCCCAATTCATGATTTCAATAAAAACTAATCTCTTTGTTACAATCTATTCCAGCGATATACAAAAAGAAAAATCGTCGATTCGAGCGGCGGAATTATCTTCGGATCTGACCCAAAACATTCAGGAAAAGACGAATCTGACCCGATCCCACAGCTGAGACGAGATGAATAACATCTAACACGTAAATGTTAAAAAAGTAAAATTTTTAATTATTAACTACGTAGTGAAAATCAAGGTTTCGTTTTTTTTAGAGAATTATTTATCAAAAATGTTACAATTCCAAATGTGTTCCGTAAATGCATACAAGTGAATGCCAGTAATGTTACAATTTATTTGTTTCAAAAGTATTACAAATTCAAATGTGTTCCGTAAATGCATACAAGTGAATGACAGTAATGTTATAATTTATTTGTTTCAAAAGTGTTAACAAATTCAAATGTGTTCCGTAAAAGCATACAATTGAACGCAAATAATGTTACAATTATTTTGTTTCAACTTTCAAAATTTCAAATAAATATTAGAATCTATTTGTTTAAACAATAGTATCTTTCAAACTTTTTATCATATTCTATGAAAAGATTTTAACCGTTTTACATTTTTTACAACTTTTTGAGATTTTAAATTTTTAAATTGATTTATGGATTACGAATTTTAAAATGCAATCAGTCTAACATACATCCTAACCTTGACAAATTTACATATTTTCTTGTCATATTAGTCATATTTTCTTGCCATATTTACTGCATATTGCATGGGAATTATGTAATGACCACTCGCGAAGAAAGATCTAACGAAGAACCAGGAACAGAAAATCTCATCATAATTCCAAAAAAGACTACGGCAAGTTCACGATGGAAGAACACAATGCACCGACGTCAGACGTTCATCAGGTTTCTGTACGTTTACCACCCTGTTGGCGGTCCAACATCACCCTTTGGTTCGCTCAGGCGGAGGCTCAGTTCGTTAATTCAAGGATAAAGGAAGATTTTACTAAATACAACATCATAATTGCTGCACTCGACCAAGATACCCTACAATGCGTAAGTGACATCGTAACAAATCCTCCCGTACAAGAAAAATACGTACGTATCAAAACGGCACTCATCGAACGACTACAGGACTCGGAAGAAGAACGCCTTACTCGACTCCTCACTGGCATCCAGTTAGAAGACAGGAAACCGACAGGTCTACTCCGACATATGATGGAGTTGGCTGGACCGTCTTTAGCAAAGAGTGCCATCGTAAAAACATTATGGCTGCAGCGACTTCCACAACATATCCAAGCGATCCTATCCGCGCTGCCAGACAACGACCTCAATCAACTTGCTTCTGCGGCAGATAAAATAATCGACGTCTATAATTCGAACGAATGTACCGCAGTCGAAAGAAACGAAAGACCAGGATCCTCACGACAGGAAGACAACTCGGTACTGCTGGACCTTCAAAAACAATATTGCAGCTCACTCATGAATTGAAACAACTGAAGGCATCGCAGGTCAATCCACAACCTGATTTCCACAGACGGGGTAAGCAGAATTTTCCAAATCATCATCATCAATCCCCATCAAGACAAAATCCACCTAGACGACTAAGATCAGGATCACAGGGGAGATCTCCGAACAGAAATACCAATGGATATTGCCGTTGGCATAATAAATTTGGAGAAAAAGCATACAGATGCTGCGAACCGTGCTCCTTTCCCAAAAAATGCACACGGAAACGACGAAAGAATCCCACAGTAGGGACATGTGAGATTCCTACAAACACTTGTCGTCTCTTTATATTTGACTGTGAAACGCGTCAAAAATTTCTTGTAGACACCGGCGCTGATGTATCCGTCATTCCTAGACATTTCATCCAGAACAGGAAGTTTGTCACTTCTGATAACTGCCCAACTACTTTGTACAGCGCAAACGGTACTAAAATCAAAACCTACGGCACAAAAATTCTGGATTTGAACCTTGGCCTACGCAGAACCATGAAGTGGAGATTTATAGTTGCAGATGTATCAAGAGCTATACTCGGAGCCGATTTCCTGCACAACTTCAATCTTACAGTTAATCTAAAAAAGGCTGTAATATCAGACCAGTCCACCGGATTATACATCAACGGCACGACGTACAAAGGAATATCCACGGGAATTTCAACGATTTCAAATACTTCGAAGTACCGGGATATTCTTAACAAGTATCCAAGTTTGACGCGACCGAACATGAATACAACCGAAACCAAGAAACATACGGTGACTCATTTTATCGAAACCAGAGGCCCTCCTGTGACTGAACGTGCACGCAGGTTGGCACCAGCCCTACTAGAAGCAGCCAAACGTGAATTTAAATTTTTAATGGAACAAGGTATATGCAGACCTTCCAAGAGCAACTGGGCCAGTCCATTGCACATGGTGAAGAAACCCAATGGAGAATGGCGCCCTTGCGGGGACTATAGACGCCTAAACGCGAAAACAATACCGGACAAATATCCAATTCCCCAGCTCCACGACTTTGCCCACAAACTGTCTAAGGCAAAGATTTTTTCAACTATAGACTTGGCGCGGGCGTACCACCAGATACCCGTAGAACCAGAAGATATCCCAAAAATGGCCATCATCACACCGTTCGGATTATATGAATTTACGTCTATGCAATTTGGTTTATCCAACGCGGCACAAAGTTTCCAGCGCTTTATGCACGCTATCACCAGAGATCTAGATTTTTGCTTTGTGTACCTGGATGACATATTAATCGCTTCAGCAAATGAAGAAGAACACCAGAGGCATTTAAACACATTGTTAAAACGTCTAGCTGACAACGGACTAGTTATGAACATTCAAAAATGTAAATTTGGTGAAACTACTGTGAACTTTCTGGGGCATACTATTAATCAAACAGGCATGACTCCCATCAAAGAAAAAGTTAAAGCTATAACAGAATTTCCGCTACCTAAAACTGCGAAAGGTCTACGTCGCTTTTTAGGTATTTTAAACTACTACCGAAAGTTCCTACCTAAAGCTATCGAAACTCAAGCTAAGTTGTTCGATTGCATCGCTGGATACAAGAAAAACGATAAGAGAACACTTACATGGAACGTCGAATTAACGAAGGCTTTCAAAGACTGTAAAAATCACCTAGCTAATGCCGCGCTGCTAGCTCACCCGAAGTCCGATGCGAAGATCGCTATAATGGTAGACGCTAGTGACATAGCAATTGGAGCGTCTTTACAACAGTCCAACGGCGACACATAGGAACCACTTGGATTTTTTTCTAAAAAATTCACCCCAGCTCAGCGGAATTACAGTACATTCGACCGCGAACTAACAGGTGTCTATGAAGCCGTGAAGTACTTTCGCAACAACGTCGAAGGACGTAATTTTATATTGTACACGGACCACAAGCCAATCACCTTTGCCTTTAGCAAGAAACGAGCCTCTAGCTCTCCACGTCAAGAAAGACAGTTGGATTACATTGCACAGTTTTCAACTGATATTAGACACATCTCTGGACTCCAGAATATAGTAGCTGACACCCTATCTCGCATTGAAGAGATAAACTGTCCTACTACAATTGACTATGGGAAGATGGCAGAAGCGCAGTGTCAAAACGACGAAATTATTAAGGCAAAAGATGACACCGGCCTCTCCCTGCGTCAAATGGTGATACCCGGCACTGACAGATCACTATGGTGTGACATATCAACTGGCCATGTCAGACCTTTTGTTCCAGCTTCCATGCGAACAGAGGTAATTAAAAGTGTTCACAATGTCTGTCACCCAGGCATTCTAGGGACAACGAAGACAATAAAGTTGAGGTTTGTTTGGCCCAACATGGCGAAAGATATAAAAAACTTCGTAAAACAATGTATCCCTTGCCAGAAAGCGAAAGTCACACAACATACAGCAGCTCCACTATCGACATACGTTTTATCAGAAGACCGCTTCCGCAATCTTCATATTGATTTAGTTGGCCCTCTTACAGCATGCAACGGTTATCAATACCTGTTGACGATGATCGACAGATTCACCCGCTGGCCTGAAGCTGTACTATTAAAGGACATGTCTGCTGAAACAGTAGCAACCGCACTGATGAACCACTGGATAACTCGTCACGGTACCCCGGAGACAATTACTACAGACCAGGGACGTCAGTTCGAGAGCTTCTTATTTAAGAAGCTAACAGATAAATTTGGTATCAAACATACAAGAACCACCGCTTATCACCCACAGGCCAATGGCTTAATAGAGAGATGGCATCGTACTCTGAAAGCTTCTCTTATGGCAAGTGGTGAGCCGAACTGGTTGGAAAATCTCCCACTAATTCTACTCGGATTGAGATCCACAGTTCGTGAAGACCTAAAATGTTCCCCTGCTGAACTCACGTACGGTAGAACATTGAGACTACCTAGCGATTTCTTCACCGAAACGCCTAGAGAAGATCCTGATACATACGTCGGTTGCTTGCAGAGAAAATTCGAAAATATTAAGCCAACACACCTGCCAGCGCTCATGGATCAAGAAAGTGCTTTGTACATAAAGACCTAGCTCAGACTACCCACGTCTTTCTGAGAACAGACGGTGGAAGAAAACCCCTTCAAAACCCTTATGAAGGTCCCTACAAGGTAGAAGAACGCGATGAGAAGACATTCGTCATCAGCGTAAAAGGAAAGCCTAAACGTGTCTCCATAGACCGACTGAAACCTGCTTTTATACCTGTAGAAGATAACGTGCCAGCTTACGCATCTGTCCAGGAACCACTCCCAGAAATCAAACGAACAAGATCTGGTCGCAGAGTACACTTTCCCGACAGATACCTGTCGTAATGCAATTAAATTGGCAAATTAAATTAATTATTTTCTTTCTACAAAACCCATATTAAACTCAAAGAGGTTAAAAGAAATTTAAAAAATAATGCCTAAATAACATATTCAAGTCATAGCTAACCATGTATATTTTTTAAAGTTACTGATACTAAAGTCTACAATTTTTGTATAAAATTTTGAACTCTAGTACTGTTGTTATACAATTTTTTATTTAAAAACATAGCGCAGAAACACTATGTATAAAGAAATGCATCTCGGTCATCGACGAGATGAACCGTTGTAATATTGAAAAGTTTTTCATCTTTAAAAACATGTACACCATGTAACTAGTTGTAAGAAAATGCCATGGTAACGTAAATAAACCATTTAACTAGCTATAGTAATTTTAACATTACACAATATCTTACACTAAATATAGAAAATGTATCATATATAAATATAATTGCATAAAGATATCTGTTACCTAAAGAACATGATAATATGTATTATGCTGACCATATAATCAACATAACACATGTTAAAAAATTATTATTAAAATTATTGTTTACTGATATATTCACCCATCTTACCGAAGCATAGGTAAGCAATCGTACAAAATATACTCTTGTTCGTTCATGAAAAATGATAATACTATACAACCACAATAACGATAAGTTAGAAATAAACACACAAAATAAGACTCAAATTTCATGAACACAACTTTATATTTTTGTTATAGGCATAAATTAAAAACATTTAAATTTTAAGCTTAAATTCAATAATAATTTTCTTTTTATTCCAGTGATAGGGAAATCACTTTGTTGAATAATATAAAAATCCTGTATTATACTTACCAGATATATATATGTTGATTTTAATCAAGCTTAAGTTGTCTGAAATAACGACTTGTATTTAATCGTAAGTCACTTGACTCCTTTATTTGCTCAAAGCAAAATGTGTATTTAGGAGGTAGCTTAAGTATTTATTATTTATACTATTAATACAATTTAAGATGACTTTTAAAGTGATGTTATATATTTAAAATAAGTCTTAAAGAAAAAATGTCGAATGTAATTATTTTTAGTTTATTTACAATATGCAAATGCAACACAATTATCTTTGATTTATATTAATCAACAATAAGCAATTTGGAGTATATACTTATTGATCTACATCAAAGATAATTGTAAGAATATGTATTAGTATTACATCCATACTTTAAGATTATGTAATTTTAAGTCGTTTAAGAAACTGGGCGGAAGGTATGTAATATGCAAGCAACTTATTAGCCACAAAGTTTATTTTTTTCTTATGGTAACCCTTCATTCAAATGACAACCGACCGACTTTCTGATATCCACAGAACAGGAGAATTATTCACTTTTCTGCTCCCTGCTGATTCGGTCGTGATGTAGAACTTACTAGTAACTTGTAGATTTGCATAATGCATCACTTCTAGTTTTTAAATATACCTTCTGAACTTTGTACGCGTTGAGAAATAAATCAATCAAATGGTGAACCTTCTTTCATTAATATCTCCGCGACAATCTTTAACGAAAGCGCTTGGTAAGTATTGGTAAGTCCACACAATACACTACATACCGTCAAACATATTTAATACAGATAACACAAACGTTAAACTAACATGATAGAATTATAAAAAACAGATTTCAAATTTACGCTGAAGAAACTGATAAATATAAACAAAGGATGGTAGAATGTGGCACATTTATATCTTCCTGTATTTTTTATGTAGTTATTACACATGAATGCCCACAGGTATAATTTTTTTCGTCAATAAACAATAAACTAAAAAATCATAATATTGATGATGTAATGCCAATCCCAAAATGATGGTATAAAGGAATACTTTTTAAGGATTTTTAAAAATGAAAATCAGTAAATCCATATTTGTATATTTTGTTGTTCCCTTATATGTTTTCTCTTGTGTGTTGTTCTATTTAACTTGGCCTTATAAAATTATTTCTGTCTGTATGTGAAACTTCTATTTTTGATATTTTGCTGTCAATTTAAAATTGTATGTACTATCTCCTACTTATGTATTGTAAATTCCTCCCGTCCTAAAATGAGTTTTGAAACTCATCGGGATTGCTTTAGCAAGAAATAAATATATAAAAAAAAAAAAAAAAATGCGGTGGTTCAATTGATTTTTCCAAGCGTTTCTCAAAGTTTCCGCTATTTTTATTACAAAATTCGTATTATTACAATATATTTTTCGTGCCACCAATGATCTCACCTTTACCTAAAAATGCTTATATTGGCATATTTGATAAAGCTGTTTTCAGTGGACCCTGAAAACTGGCACCTCTTTAGCATCAATATTTCCCTCCTTAATACCTTCAGCCTCACAACATAGTCGCACTGGTTCCAAACGGTTGGGAGCAGCTGGAACTTTTGTGTGGTATCACATTAATCTGCAGTTTTACATAGTAAAACATATTTACTTACTTATCTGGTTCCTAATGCGTCGAATTAGCACCGAAAATCATCCAAAAAAGTCAATCATAAATTTATAATACATAGGTCCAAAAACTTGTAATTAATCTAATAGTATATGCATAACAACGTATCGTAAGTTACTTATTGTTGGAAATACGTAAATAAGTAAATAAGTTGGAAGTAAGAAATAAGTAAAATAATGTATATGTATTAAGTAAATGCTAAATGTTAAGTTTTTAGAGATATAATCTTCTGATAATATTTTATATAGATTATAATCGATAAATATGTAAAAAATGAGTTTTCTAGTGAATGTTTTTTTACATAAAAACTGGACTGCACCCTGTTTTGTAAGACTTATATAAAACACAATTGTAATAAATAACCCGAATAAAAATTACAAGATCTTATTCCTCAACAGGATATTTGATAATTACCTGCGTGTAGATATTTATTTGAAAGAAAATCATTAAGTACACAAACTTTGCGTTCTGTTTTACCAACTTACAAAATTTATTTATTTTTAACGGAATTACGCCTTACGTATTTAAAAACCAAAATATCTGAATCCCCCCACCCCCACCCTTATCGCAGGTATATAAGGAGTGCAAACGTCAGAGGGATATCATTAAACAATCCCTTCTCACGAGTACAGCTTGTCGTTCATAATTATTATCGGTGATACCTGCCATAAATCCTTTTAAGTTTCGTTTAAATATTTTGTGCGTGGCCGTGTAGTGTTATATTTTCTGTCGTCTCCACGGTTTGGGAAACCCTGCTGCTTTATACAAAATGGTGAGTTTTTCAATCGTTGTAATTGTCTATTGGTTTTTTCTGGAATAAGTAATTATGAAAATTGTTTTTTTATTGCTGTTTTATGTATAATTTAATTATTAATTATAGTAAGAATGTTATGTTTTTCAAAGTTGTTTTTTTTTGCATCAAATGTGACAAATGCGTGTGTATATGTCAGTATTAACCAATCCACTACGTCAAATATTTACCCGATCACGTAATACTGGCTGCTTCCCAGATCAATGGAAAACAGTTATGTAGCACCTGTATTTTAAATGAGCAGTATTCACGATGTCGCTAATTACCAACCCACATGTATGGTCTTCATAATCCCCAAATTGTTTTAAAAACTATCGATTAATAGAATCGCTCCACACGTTAATAAAAGCATTGTAACTAATCAATATGGCTTCATATCGGGCAGATCAACTCTAACAAATCTCTCTTTATACGAACCATTTATATCATATTCCACTTGAAAAAAACCAAAGTTGAATCAATATATACGGACTTCGTTAAAGCATTTGGCAAATTAACCATACAATCTATAATTTCACTTTCGGTCTCAAGTATGAGATGTGGAGTTCTCTCTTTCTAAAACAGATGTCTGACCTTAAGAGAAAGGGAGATAGAACGATTATTATGAGGACCGTCATTTGGTTCCCGATACGGAACGACTAGAATCAAAGGGTTAACGTTAAATGTAACGTGATACGCGCTCACAGATGGCACTTGAGGCTTTTAAATTTTGAGATGAATTGTTTGCTGGCGGGTATGGATACGGAATATGGAATGGAATAAGTTGTTATTGTGCGTTTAATGCTCAAGTCCCCCGAGAAACTTATAAACATATTTTTGATGTTAGTTTTACAATAGCATATTAATAATAATCGGACCATTTCTATAGAACCGCTTTTGTGAAAAATCGCCTCGGGGGCGCTGTAATACTTGACAAACGTTGTCTACTACTTGACAAACATTTTTTAATCACAATAATTTTAGAATAGATCATCGTTTCAAACACTGACATTAGATACTTATAGACACGTTATTGTCTAACAAAATATTTTTTTAATACATTTATTTATTCATCCAAATAAAATAATTACATGCATATACTAACTAATATATTACTAATATGTAATATTAATATGTCACTAATATATTATATTATTAATTTCACAAATATGTTAAAACCTTATGGGCTGATATAATAAAATAAATAGTTTTGAAATGCAGATAGAAGATCCCCGGTACGCCCGAGAAAGATATGGATTGACCAAGTGACTCAAATGCTTAAATCGGGTCATGTCAAGGGTTAGATGAACAAAAAGTATTTGTGAGACGATCTATGGGTGTGAATAAAGCAAGGGGCGTGGGCAAATACGGAGTTGTGTGGCGATCCATCCTCTCGTGATGGTTGGTTAGTTAGTTAGTTAGTTAAGTCTTCAACTCGCTTTTCGCAAATCTTTTCCCGAAAACTGTTTTTATAACTGTTCACGCTTTTCCTCCGCAGGGATAGATAAAGAGGATGGACTGCAACACAACTCAATCTTGATATACTCACCTTGCTTCGATAACATTCATTCATCGTCTCATAGATACCCTTCCATTTTTATGACTTTTGACATGACCCGACACAAGTATTTGATCCATATAATCGTACCTGCCTTTCACAACCGCCCCGTCTTTTTATGGCATTTATCTTTCGCACCATATATTATCCATAATCTACCTGTCTTTTTCTTAAAATTGTAATTAAATTAGGCTTGCATTAGTCATGCATTGTTTCCAAATCTCCATATGTTTAAACCACATAGCGCGCCTCAGGGGTCTGTTTTTAATATATGGAATTTATGAAGTTCTTGCGTTTTTGTTCACAAAGTAGTGTTGTTAAAATTACATTAATAACCCATTTTCGTTCAAGAATGAATATCACACTGTGATAAAACAGGTCGCATATGCGAATATCGATACACAAAAATAACGAACAAAAATATGTTTTATTCTGTTCCCAGAGTCGCGCTAAACTATGGTCACGTGAGAACTTCATATCTAACGACATAAAGCATTTGAACAAGGACTATTCACCATACACAGAACTGTCACTGTCAGGACTAAAAACATCGCCCGAAACAGTCAGCACTTACATCCGTGATAATGGCATATGCAAACAAGCAAATAATGGAAACAATCCCAATAAAGCAGAAGTTCTCAGAACGCCAGGTGAAGGCCTGGAAAATACAGAAGATCTTGAAACGATGGTATATGACTTGTCGACAACAGCGAATGATTTGGCATCATTAGGATTTGTTGTTATGCAATCGGCAAAGGAGAGAGAGATTGCTGACTACTACGACGTACACCAAAAAGGACAACAGCATTATCCAGCTAATGATGTCAATATCGACAGTCAAGAGAAGACAGAAGCCCTAATTAATGTCAACACTAATAAAATAAGAATGCTAAAACGTAAGCGAGAAATCGTTTCAGAAGACTGTCCAACAAAAATCCGAGTTGGCAAATACGGGTAACTGCAATATGAACATTTTTGAAACTGCGTTACCGATTATTGGAAACTGCGGAACAGGGGATTCGTCGACCAGCACAGGAACGTTGTTGTCACTATCTAATGCAGATTTTATGTCAAACACAGAAGACACATTTTCAAGTGCTGAAGATTTTCTTTCGGGCATGGAGGATTTGACCACAAGCGCGGAAAGTTTTTCGACCAACGTAGAACTTTTTCAGCTTGAGCAGGTCAAAGAACAGTTAGAATTGTTTGACAAACTGATGCAGGATAACAACATCCTTAGCGAAAAAATGAATCTGCTTTCGTCTCTGCCTCGGACTGAAGATACTGTGGAAGAAATGTTAAGCACCCTTAAAAGGATTACGGAATTGAGCCAAAGGATGCGCCATTGTACCACCACTTCTCTTTTAAATCTGACATCTCTTTAATCACCTGACGTACCTTATGTATACATTCACATCATTTTAAGCTTTAACCGACCGGACTGAAACAATGTACAAATAATATACATTATTTAAATTACTTTTAGGCATTTTTTTACAATGCGTGGATAATAAAGCGCGCTTGAATTGAAGTAACACAGAACTGCGCTGTATTATCATTACTCTATTCAAATTTAATTATTTTTAACTGCTTCCATTGGTGCTAACCTCTCCTCAGTATGTCTTTTAATATTATCGTATTGTTAATTTTATTTTTTTAAATTTATTTTTGTGTTTAATTCGTAGAATCCGTTTGCCTTTTTTTAAATAATGCAATAATGTTATTATTAAGTTCTGCAAGTATTTTTAGTTTTTATTATTGTGACAGCTGTTTTGGCGTTCAAGGTTTGAAAATGGCCTTGAACGCCAATACAGCTGTCACAATAATAAAAACTGAAAATTCTTGCAGAACTTAATAGTAACATTATTGAATTTGATTTAAAATTAATTATTGCGATCTGGTAAATTTTTCCTTGAATTAATTGATAAATTCAAAGGATTAAAAATAAATTCTTTTTAAAACACCAAACTAAAAGAATGTGCAAATAATGTACATCGTTTTATGACATTTTAAATTATTTCTAAGATTTTTTTTACAATTGATTGGTAGGTACTCGGTTCATCTTTAAATATTTTTAACTGCATTCTCTAATGTTAGCCTCTCTAGTATGTTCTCTGTACTATTATTAACTATCCCAATCTCGTATCTAATTTTAAGTACTACGTGATGTTTTTCCCTTGACTTTGTTTAATACTATTATTTTTAAATCGGCTATATTCGCAACGTACAAATAATATATGAAGCATTTATTTATAGCATCTTTATTTTTTTTATTGTTATTTATTTATTATACTCGGAAGTAAAATTTCAATGATTTTATAAAATATTTAATTTAAGGGCATTCTTGGTAATCTATACTTTACCAGAAAAGAGGAGTTCTTGTGTACGATAAGGGGCCACAATTCTTACTTTGGTGAGTTAACAACGCATTTCCATGAGGATTTTTTATGTCGTGATAATTATGATGGTTTTCCATTTAATTTGTTTTTTTTTTAAAATTATGTGTTATGAATTGATTTCGATTTCTCATTGGTTTATTAATATTTCTGATATTCTCTTTACACATTTCAACTTCCTTAAATGTATAATCGTCAAGATTTGAAGCAGGAAATAATTTAAATGTGATTTTGCTGAGAAGATGGATTTTTTTTAAATCTTGACGGCCTCCATGGTCGAGGGGTAAGGCTCTCGACTACGAATCCGAAGGTCGCGGGTTCAAATCCCGGCGTGCGCAAGTAATTTTTATTTAATTAATTTGTGTTGTTTCACAAATAATTCATTTAAAAATAATATATAGTATATTTGCGCACGTTCCAGAGTGGAAGATACTCTCAGTATCACCCTGGTGAAAGACCACCATTCAGAATTGAAAACGTTGCTTGAAATGGCTTATAGCCGTATTTGGTGACCAGATCTGAATAGCCAGGTATTTCCCCTTTTCCCCACCTTCCTCTCCCCTTCTCCTTCCCCTCCCCAATACCTTCAGCCTCACAACGTTCCCCAATTGGGAATGCCATAGTCTCACTGGCTCCAGACGGTTGGGAGCAGTTAGGAACTCATGTGCGGTAGACATAAAAAAAAAAAAAAAATGTATTACTTATACAATGATTCTTTCTGAAACTTTTTTTTAATTTAGATTATTTTTATAAAATCCCCCCCAACCAATAATGCCGGTAATAAGAAAAGAGTAAGCAAGGGCACAGTGCACATTTTTGATAATTTTCGCAATTAAAATATTTCTTTACCTAATGAATAATAATATACATTTCCTCGGTGTGACTGTTCCCGTTTTGATCAATGAAGAAGATATAATTAAAGTTCACTTATCAGTTGGTTTTCAATGATCATTGTCACATTTGTTACTATATTAACGATTTATTTTGATATTTTACATAGGGAGAACAAGACGTATGTTGTTTGACATGATCTATTTTTAAAAATTTTTCGTTTTCATTTTGGAAAATATCAATAATAAAAGAGGTGGCTTGTTCGTATATTTTTGCATGTTGATTTGTTGTCATTGAACTCTCTTTCTGTCTCTGCCTCGTCTTAAAGATACGTTTGCAGAAATGTAAAGCACCTTTAAAACGATGACTGGATTGAGTTAAAAAATGCGCCATTGTACCACCACTTCTCTTATGAATCTAACATCTTCTCAATCACTTAACGTACTTTATGTATGAATTCACATTATTTCAAGCTTTAACAGAATGAACTGAAACAATGTGCAAATAATGTACATCATTCAAAAAATCTTCAATGACTTAATTTTTTATATAAATTGTACGTTTTTATTATTATTATTATTACTCTGTTTAAATTAGATGATTTTTTAATGCCCTATCTAATGTTAACCTGTCTAGTATTTCTTTCGATATCGTCAGTCCAATGCCAAATTCGCGAATCTGCAATAACATCACCTCGAGATATTGAGATTTGAAGTCTCTAAACTGGCAAAACATAACTATCTCGAAATTATGTTCTTGCGGATTCGCGACTTTGGCATTAGACCGTCGATATTATTATGTTGTCTACTATTCATTATTGCGAACTAGTATCTAATTTTCAGTACTATTCTGTGATTTTTTCCTAGAATTCAACCAATATATATTTTTTTAAATAATCTAAATTTGTGATATGTACAAATAAATTGTGAATTTTCGACTGACTCCAAAGTTAACTGTTAATAAAATAATTTTTATTATGTTTTGAACATCTTACAAAGAATAAATATTGTAGTTTGTATTAACCGTTATGAATGTTTTAAAGATTACATATAGGTAGGTACTTTCACTTTGCAATATTACCATACTAATGTTTAATATACTTGTCTGATAATAATTTGTTGTAAAATTACTGTAAAGAAATTATATTTCATTATTTCCCGTTACACAATCTTTTTTTATCCCACAATAAAACCCACCTTCTATTTATACTATCAGATGACCCTGAAAGACAGCCGCTGTAGTATAATGGCACATTTATTTTTAAAGTTGCGGGGTCGATTCTGGTGAAACACAATTTTTTAAAATGATGTGTATCATTTTGGGTTATTTAACGGTTTATGAACAGAACATTGTCGTTCCAAGTATACAAAAAATCTTTGCCAAAAATATTCTAATTCATCATCTCAAAAAGGACAAAATGGCTATCACTTCTCATAATCATGATACCAGAGCAAAGCAACTAGACAAGATAAATTTACCTAAGTGATTTACTACTTTTGGAAAAAGAAACTCTGTTTTTTTTGGCTACGAATCCAGAGGTCACGGGATCAAATCCCGATGTGCGAAAGAAAATTTTTATTTAAGTGTGTTATTTCACATTTTATTCATGTACATTGTACAATAATAGGTATTATATTTGCGGCACGTTCCAGAGTGGTTGATACTGTCATTATCGCCCTGGTACTAACCTACAGAATCGAAACATTGCTTAAAATGACTTTAGTCGTGTTTGGTGACCAAATCTGGATTGTCAGGTACTTTCCCACCTTACTTCTTTCCCGTCTCTTTTCCCTCATCGATTCCCTCCAGACTCACAACATACCCCAATTAGGGATGCCATAGTCTCACTGGCTCCAGATGGTTGAGAGCAGCTGGGAATCTTGCATGGTGTCACATTGTGTGTATTTTAGAAAAAAAAGCGGCTTTAGTGAAAAGTATAGATTTATAAGTGCCTTACTCGTACATGATAACTGTATAAACATACATAATAACGTAAATATTTAAAAATAGAGAAAAAGAAGGATGACATATAATTAAAAAATCAATTAATATTCCAACCAAAATTAGTTCGAATGTTAACTATTGTATGGTAAAAATGGTTAATTTATTTTCCTTTTTCTTTCGCCATCTTATATCATAAGCACAGACGAGTTATTGATGTAATTTATTACTTAAAATCCATCAAATAATTCTACTAGGTAGTATGTATCTATTTGAAATATATTTAATTTATAACTTGATTTATATGTAGTGGGTGCAGATGCCACTTGACGTTTTGACTCAATATTGTACCATGGAGCTCTTCACGCTCTATAAATTGGCAGAATAAACTAAACTAATAAATTGGTATTCACTTTGTGGCGTCAGTATTATTAAATGAATTAAAAAAATGACTTTATATTCACAACTTTATTAATATACACAAATATCTACATGTTTCGAAAGCGAAGCTTTCTTCATCATGAATACATGGAATACTGAAAATAATAATGTCAAGTATAGACAAAATGTAAACTAAAGTATTGAATACAAAGTAATTTAAAAAAATTCATTTACGAATGTTTTTATGCTGAAAAAAGCTTTTAATCGATTTTTTTACGTTATGATAATATTATTGATTTCGATAAAGAAGCTTAAAGTTGATACAAAAAACGCCGATTTTACAGATAATGTTTTTTGCCAGTATACCCACGGTATTAAGTTTTCGTCAGCAAACGTTTGTACAAATTTGAATATCACGAATTTTAGTATTAAAAATGCCTTCTATCCCATGGAATACTTATTCCAAAGGTTCTTGTTCCTTAAGGTTTTATTAGAACGCTTTGTGGTTTGCTCCACGGCTGTTTAATTCGTACCCGTAAGCAATTTTTCAGTGCTATAGATATTTACCACATTGATGTGAATTGCTAATTAAAATATGCTAATAAAGAATTGCCATGTTGTAGGAGGAAATACAGAGGCCGGCATATCATTCCATAGCCGAGCTATTGAACTCAAGAACGAGTCGCAGAAGCGACCCGTTCTCAAACACATAATATCACAGTGCAACTCGCAACTCTTCGGCCATAACACATACAAAATCATAATTCTCATAATCGAACTAATTGCTTTTACTTAAGTCTAAAAATAAGGAAGAATATTTCCAGTAATTTAAAAAATATGAGCCATATCCCTATAATTAATCCACCCCCGTCAGGTTTGAAAAGGCTGTCACCACCTCAACGACGTCATTCCACAATCAGAAGTTGTCAGATATACTTGTGGTCAATTGTCTGTTATCCAGTTCAGTTCATCCTGTCAATAAAATTTATATTGCTGAATCTTTTGCTGTTACAAAACGTCACGAATTCAAATCCGTGCCAAGTTTTATCAATAGAAATTGTACTGTCTTCACATAATTGAAATTGTTGGTTTCTTATTTAATTTAATCGCCATTGTTTCTTTGCAAAGGAGTTTTAAAGGATCACTACTCGAACAAATATTTCGTTTACGCAATCGTTTAAAATCGAACACTTGTAAAATAACCAAGTTTTTTTTAATAATAGAATGAATTAAATTACTAATTTTAATTTTTCTTTTGTGTGCAGAGCAATTTCGAAGCGAAGGCAGTCAAGAGGGTCCACGTCGATATCTCCATGGACACCACCAATTTCAAAAGGGTATGTTTAAACAACTGTTGTTATCTTCTGATTAATCCTTTTGATTGGTGATATCAATAAAAGTGGTTTCGCCTTTTCAGTTATTATTGATATAGATTCAGGTTGTAGTAATTCAAACCCCGTCACTATTCCCACGTATATTTATGAACAAACTCATTTAAAACCATCACCTACCAGTCGTCTATTTCTTTTATCTCTTTGTGCTTAGTATTTTTTATCCAGTGGCTAATATTTATTTACCATTCGTTCACAGAACCATTCCGAAGCCAAGAGAATAAAGCGGGTCCACTTCGAAATCCCTGTGGAAACCTCCGACTTCAGCAGCGACGCAGCTATGGCTAAGGGAGCTGCATTTGTGCAGGCGATTCAGGACCAGAATACCAGCCTGCGGGAGCTAATTGAGATCAACGATATTCTCTCCCTGAGACTGGCCGCCCTCTCCTCCCTTCCATTCTCAAAAGCGGTAGCAGAAGACATCGCTCGGACGCAACAGAAAGTCGCCATTCTTCGAAATCATATGTAGAAACTCAAATTAATTTGAATCTAATATTAATTTGTTTTGAATCTCCATAGCCTTACATATAAGTATCGAGAAACAAAATGTGTACTCCATTATTGTTAATTTGTAAAAATAACTATTTTTTTATGTCAATACATTTTATTAAACAAAAATTACAACTGATTTACAGAATGTGACTAATTAATACCAAACACTTTCCCCACCTTAATTCCTTCCATGCATTTTATACGCAATGCCTACATTAAATATTGGTCTATGCACTATTTTTGACCAAGAGGAAGCTGGTTTGAGTCCAGTGATAATTAAAACATATATTATTTCTCATATTAGTACATTAATTCGTTCAGTTGTTTTATTAAAAAAAGCACCAAAGCTGACGTAAGGAACATAAATAGTTTGTAAGTAAAAACTTTATGTTTAAGATATCACTTACACTATCAACAACAAAAAATTGCATACATTACATTGATGTTACATCTCAATGGTAACAGCTTTGTTGCAGATTGCTTTTTTTTTTTTTTAAATAAAACCATTTACTTATTGATTAAACAATCAATAAGTTAATTATATAATTAAAAATACACTTTGTATATGGTACACCACTTTCATTAGAATATATAAATATTTCGACATGTTTCGATAGCAATGCTATCATCCTCAGGAATAAATGAATACTAAAAAATAATTTCAAGTATAGAAAAATGATAAAAAATTAGAACAATAATTTAAAAATATACAAAATATGAGCATAAACAAAAATGAATAAAGTAGGTAATTAATTGTTCAAAAATGCAATTAATGTATACAAAGTGTATTTTTAATTATATAATTAATTATGACTCCAGAAAGTTATCAATCATTTGAAGAATTAATTAAAATATTCACCACTTTATAGATATATATTTCGAAAGCGATGCTATCTTCATCAGTAAATACAAAGCATATATTTTTAATCAAATAGAAATAACACAAAATAAACAACAGTCATTATCAAACAAGGATTGATTAAAGACTAAATAATAAAAATCAAAACAGTGAGAAAGAGAAGAAATCTGTAAAACAAAGTTAATATCACTTAAAATAGTTTTGAAAAGTAAATAAATTGTAATTATTCAATGGTTCCTAATATATCAAAAGTGTGAATTAAATATATACATATTTTTATTATTTTTATTATTTATTATTTTCAAAGTTACCACGCCAATGAGGAGAACTACCGCTTTTTTGGAGTAACTCCATACATTAGGCTCTAAGGGAAATAATTTCCCTCAAGGCCTATATCGTCTTTGGAGATGCTGTGTGGAGGGTCTTATATGTATATATATATGGATAGATGGGCAATATGTCAGCCGAAAACAAATGTTTATATATATATGTATATGTTTTAGGCTGACGTATTGCCCATCTCAATAGGTGTGAAACGACCGTGTTGAGATGATAATTTACTGGGGTGGTTGTTCAGCTACGATATTTAGATGACAAATATATTAATAGATTACAATTTAATAATTTTTTTTCAAAAGTATACTAATTAAAACTCATAAAAGAAAATTCAATATTATGATCGACCGGTTTCGGAAGTACGAAGGAAGCGTGAGTACTACATTAAGTCCTGATATTGAAAGCCACAAAGGTAATGCTTTTTTACGAATATGTTAGTCAGTTGGATAACTGTGATGAAATATTTCCACGGACTCCTTTGTCGTATAAAAAAATCCATATAAACTAATTTTTAAAAGTAAGAATCTTCATCGTATTTCTCGATTCCTCTTCCTCTTTTCCCCCCACTTCAATCCTTGACAATTTCCAGTTGGGAGTACCTATTTCTATTATCTCTAATACGTGGGAATATAATGAATTCCTGAAACACCTGTCTGAAATATTGAATTTTGAAAAACCATATGTTTGGACTCGAAAAATTATAGATAATGTTTTCATCGTTATGAGAAGGATTAACTTTTGTATATCAGTGGGTATTTCTGGAGTTACCTAATTATCATAATATTACCAGTCGCCATGCTTCCATAATGGCACTGAAATATCCATTCAATGAACGAGTCATATCCAGGTAATTATTAATAGCATAATAATGACTTATCGGAACTCCTGAAAATTTTGACCGAGTAAGTCATAAATCTAAAAGGTATTTCAGGTTTTTCTAATAATAATGATTTGATTGTTGTTAATTATTATATTCGGAAAGGATTAGTCTACCCCTATCCCGTCAAATAGGTTTAGATGAACTCGACCTATTCAATGCATGTTATGAAATAGGATACACGTTCTTGGTACCAGTCATTTGACAATTCTTAATCACACGATAATTTTAGCCATTAGCAAATAGAAAACACTGAAATATTTATTGATTTCCTATTAAAAATTCCATTGTATTACCACTACTTGCTACTGTTTCCATCCAAAATAACAGTTCTTTTGTGTGTCGTTAAATCTTCTCTACCTATCTGTTTTTAAAGTCCACCTATTTTCCACAGGTTTTTCCTTCCGCTAGCTCCCGATGATTCAATGATAATTCAACGCACGTATGAATCGGAACACTTTTAAAAAGTGACATAAAGTCATTAAAAATACGAAAAAAGATGTCCATAAACCTAATCTAAATTTACTCTCTATTCATTGGTTAAATCATTAGCTCAAAAAAGTTTATACTTATTAGTTTATAGTTCAATATTAAGAACAATTTCGTGGTACAGAATTGTCTCAATCTTAATTAACGAATAATGGTTCCTAGGCATTTTATAACCCACGACATTTAAAAAATACATATGTTTATAGATATTTCAGTTGTTAACCCTTTGAGGTTTATAATTTTTAAGTTCATATGAAAGAATTAACAGAAGATTATTACGTACGTTCTGAACAATTATTAAGATATATATACTTATACTAGCGAATGTGAGGTATATTTTGAATATACGCCTCTGTAGCTAATTATTTGAAACTGTACTAACACTATGTTATTCCTAAATTTGTTCATGAGACAAATAAAATATTTATTTGTTGTATTTCGTGAAGGCTATTTATTTTATTCATGTACCTAACATGTAAAGGCCCGTATCTGGCGTATTTAAAATAAAAAATAAGAGATATTTAACAATCGAATTGACGACGATTTTTATATTGCAACATATTGATATATGTATATTAATAAAGTAGTGATTACAAAGTAATTTTTTAATTAATTTATTAATATTACGTTAAGAGGTTGAATAAATGAAGTAAATGATCTAATATGTATTGCGGGATACTTTATTGATAACAGCGCTGTTGAGCAACACGTGGGATCTCACGGGCAACTATCTACATAGCATTACCTCCATCACCAAGTAGATTGATAAGACATTATAAAAATGATGTTCTCGATTCGCAATTTCGTCAAAGGCGCCTCATCGACACTCCTTCCCCATTCTCCGTTTTCCCAGGCACGTACCTTTAACGGGCAGAGCGTTAATATTATATGGGCAAGCGCGGTTTTCATTAACTTTATACCCACATTTAACCACGGCCTCCCTCTGTACCCCTACAGCCACCCTCCATCACAGCCCCTAGCTCGCTGCTCCCTTTTCCATATCCCACCCCTTGATATTGTTCAGGGAGGAGGATAGCGGCCGGAAGGAAGATGTAGTGCGTGAAAATTAGCACAGTATTTTTTTTTTCATTCTTCAGTCGGCATAAACCAGCTAAACTGTCAGAGCAGTTTGCCAACAGGATATTTTAACAATTTAATGACTAACTCTTCAATGGGAACATACTTCTAGTCCTATACAAATCACAAGCACGTCCAACAGTTGAATTTGGAAGTCACCTCTGGACTGGAGCTACCAAATTAGTTGATAAACCTGCTTGATTCTTTGCAAAGTAGGGCAGTTCGTCTGATTGACAATCCGTTGTTAACAGTACTATCTCTAATACATAGAGGCAATGTAGGTACGCTGGGTCTGTTCTACTGATATTTCAATGTTTGTACGTATTGCGTAACTACTAAAAGTTTTACCTGTAGTTACATTATAATAGCAGGTTGTACAAAATAGTATAACAAGTCTATAGCAAGTACATAATATAACAACATAAGTATAAAAGAAGTAAGTAGGTAGGTACTCTGTAAGTAGATAGTTACAGCGCAATAGGTTTATGATTATTATGACTTTGTAAAACATGAACAGTTGTAAAGCATGTTTATAAAACCGCAAACATTTATTACGCCCCATTGGGTGTTTTACAGAACATGATATAACAAATACAACGAAAAAACGGTGCACATGAAAAACTTTATAAATCTATTAAAAACATTAAAATAAACTGATTTATAGTCTGGATACAGTGTTGTGAGGGTAAATATAAATTGAATAATATATACTTATTACCAAGTCTGTGCAAACTTTGCATAGTGGAGTTTTCGAAATAATTATTTATAGTCGTTGAAACATTATACGTTACGGAGGTATTTTATTATTATTATTTTTTTATTTATTTATTTCATAATGTTTTTAAAAAGTTGTAAGAAATGTGACCTTCCTGGGGTATCCCATTCTAAGGTCACATTATATATGGTTTTCTGCATGGTTAGGTCAAGTTATTTTAAGTTTGTGAAATATTTTAACTGAGTTTTCTTAATTATGTTAAAATATTACTAGAGGAAAATTATAATTGAATAAATGAAGAAAAATTCCAAAATCTGGGAGAAGACATACCGTGACCGTTAAACTCTGTTCGGTTATCATATCTATATTCTTTCTTCCCGTATCCATAATACATAACTAAATACTTCTTTTGAAGTCCGTTAATTTTGTAATGGTTTTTATTGGGAGGATGTTAAATACTTTTATAGAGAAATGTTGCAAATTTATTTATCCAAGAGAAATTTTAGTGTTAGATTGGTATAATGTGAGTTGTAATAAAGATCTTGTGAATCGACCCCAGTTTGTATTTGCAAAGTTATCCTGGTTTTTGAATGCGTAAATTAAAATATCTTTTGATTATAATTGTTTCGGAGACATTGAATTCAGGGAATTAAAACATAGTCCGTAAGAGTTGTGATGGGGACTCTAAGAACAATTTTAAAAATTGCCTTTTGAGCTATGATAACTGGTTTTATAGTGGAATCGCATGAACTTCCTCATCCGATAAGACCATATGTAGATGAGATCGGTATAATATTGTTATTGGCTGTATTACTTTTGCCCTTAACAAACTTGTTGAATAGTTTGGGATACGAGTAAAACCTTAAAACATAATCGTTGAGTAAAGAGAAACATGGGATTCAATGCACTCCTTCTGCGTGGTGATAACAATTCTATTTGCAATGTTACTTGAAATGTGTGTCTGGTAATTCATTGAAGAACGAGGAAATCTAAGAAAAGGTATTACTATCCTACAAAAGGAAAACGTAACAAATCATTTTACCTGCGGAACACCTTTTCGACCCAGATAACAAATCAGCGACTCTCAACCTGAGTAAATAAATTTTGCTTTTGAACTTTTGAAAAGTAAAAACGGGAGATTCGGCATACACCGAAACCAATTTTTATCCTAATATCATATTATCTTTTAATTAAAATTTTGCTTTATTAGAACGTGTTCGAATATTTTTCGTTTAAACTGTGTAGCGTGTCATTTTCAATGACTTCTGTCTGAAAAATCGTATAGGTTAGGACAAATAAGCTAACATGATAGAATTATAAAAAACAGATTTCAAATTTACGCTGAGGAAACTGATAGATATATACAAAGGATGGTAGAATGTGGCACATTTATAACTTCCTGTATTTTTTATGTAGTTATTACACATGAATGCCCACAGGTATAATGTTTTTTCGTCAATAAACAATTAACTAAAAAATCATAATATTGATGATGTAATGCGATGGTTCAATTGATTTTTCCAAGCGTTTCTCAAAGTTTCCGCTATTTTTATTAGAAAATTCGTATTATTAAAATATATTTTTCGTGCAACCAATGTTCTCACCTTTACCTAAAAATGCTTATATTGGCATATTTGATAAAGCTGTTTTCAGTGGACCCTGAAAACTGGCACCTCTTTAGCATCAATATTTCCGTCCTTAATACCTTCAGCCTCACAACATAGTCCCACTGGCTCCAAACGGTTGAGAGCAGCTGGAACTTTTGTGTAGTATCACATCAATCGGCAGTTTTACATAGTAAAACATATTTACCTACTTATCTGGTTCCTAATGCGTCGAATTAGCACCGAAAATCATCCAAAAAAGTTAATCATAAATTTATAATACATAGGTCCAAAAACTTGTAATTAATCTAATAGTATATGCATAACCACGTATCGTAAGTTACTTATTGTTGGAAATAAGTAAATAAGTAAATAAGTTGGAAGTAAGAAATAAGTAAAATAATGTATATGTATTAAGTAAATACTAAATGTTAAGTTTTTAGAAATATAACCTTCTGATAATATTTTATATAGATTATAATCGATAAATATGTAAAAAATGAGTTTTCTAGTGAATGTTTTTTTACATAAAAACTGGACTGCACCCTGTTTTGTAAGACTTATATAATACACAATTGTAATAAATAACCCGAATAAAAATTACAAGATCTTATTCCTCAACAGGATATTTGATAATTACCTGCATGTATATATTTATTTGAAAGAAAATCATTAAGTACACAAACTTTGCGTTCTGTTTTACCAACTTACAAAACTTATTTATTTTTAACGGAATTACGCCTTACGTATTTAAAAACCAAAATGTCTGAATCCCCCCCCCCCACCCTTATCACAGGTATATAAGGAGTGCAAACGTCAAAGGGAACACCTCTCTGCGCCAACCGTAGTGAACTCCTTGCATATTGTGTTTTTACTTAAACAATCTCCAGTGGTATAAAGTGTCTTTTTCAATTGTTTTCGTGATATTTATCGCGTAAGCTATTGGCTTCAAGTTTCGCGATCTTTGCTTTGCTTTTAGTTTCTATTTAAATCAAAGCAACCATTAAACTCAGTGACCAGTTTTTTCTGTGTGTATCCAGCCAAGTGCAAGTGCTTTGAACTTTTGCGGTTTATTCACCCGTTAATTGAATTTCCGTCTGAAAGAAGAGTAGGACCGTTCATTCGCGGGTCCTAACCAAAAAATCAGCTCTGCAAATCTACAAGCAGCTTCATCTTCAACTCAGTAAGTGAATTTGAATTTTGAATCTAAGTGTTTCACAGAGTACATAGTCAGTTTCCAATTAAATCTAGATTTTAAAACTTTTAAAATAATAATAAAGACTACAGTAAACATTTGATGTCAATCTTTAAATCAATTTGCCTATGCGTTAAAACATTTAATTAAAAACAGCTAAAATCAACAAAGCCAAAATCTTATTCTAAATTTATAATAAAGATTATTTTAAATATTCGGTGTCAGTTTTTAAAAAAAAAAAACAATTTACTTACTCGTCAATTTATTTTCTTCAAAACCTTTATCATACGTGCCTAGTTACAAAGCTAGTTTCTCTTTTTCCCCGAAGTACGCCGCCCCAGGCCAAAAACAATTAAAATCCCATCAACCGGCCGCCGGCCGACCTATCTTCCAAGAATTCTCAGGCAATTAGCAGCCGCTTTCTCTATTCAGTTCGCAACCGGTGCAAAAGTTTAACGAAAATAATTCCAACTCTCTTTTAAACGTTTTATCCAGTGATAATAATAAATTAAATAATCATGAATACCGCCGCAGACTTCGAAACGAGCCTGGCCGCTTTTATGTTCTCAAGGCAAAATCGGGAGCTCTCAGCTCAAGAAAAGGAGCATTTAAGTATGCTTATTAACAGGGAAGTTGCTTCACAAGAAGATTGTAAATCGCCTTCTTTAAACTCCCCGACAAATTCCATTCTCTCTCAATCAAGGGTACGCTCACCCGTTAACGAGAACAGCTACCCCAAACTGCGGTATTCTCATGAAGATGCGATGGAGGAAGAGGGTTACCCTTCTTCCGACGATTCCTCATACTCCCTAGTGTGTAGAAGGAAACGCACCCGCGCTCATTCAGGCGGCTCAATAACCCCGGTAAACTCCCCGAACGGATCACCGCGCTCTTCGCCGCGCTCAAAAAAGAGCTTCACTGAAGCGAACAGATACGAATCACTGAGGACTCCCTCTCCCACAGCCCGCGCTTCCTCCTCTCACGAGGCTCAGCCCTCAGCATCCCCTGCACGAGCAGAAGAGCCTTCTGCTTATAAGAAGACGATGAGGATTCCCCCCATCGTACTTCACAAAAAAACCGAAACCATATCACTTCTCCGATCCTTCGAAGACAAGGGTATAGATTTCACGGCCAGGAATATGGGCAACGGCCTCCATATACTGACAAAATCGCCGCGCGACCATCACGCGGTTACAAGGAATCTCATAGCGAGGAAAATTGAATTTCACTCGTTTAGACTACCCGAGGAGAAACCCCTGAGGGTTGTCCTTAGAGGCATCCCGGAGGATATCTCCTCCGAAGAAATCAAGGATGAGTTAATTCTCACCTATCCGGTAACATCGGTGCACCGCATGAAAGACGGGCGCACCAAAAAACCAATCCCGCTCGTCCTCGTCACGTTGACTAAGAACGAGTTAGCAAAAAATATATTTAACAACCTCACGTCTATTTTTAGACTTAAGATCACGGTCGAATCCCTGCGAAACAAGGCCAGAATAGGCCAATGTTTCAGATGCCAGGCCCACGGTCACTCAGCCTCCTGCTGCCACGGGGAGGAAAAATGTGTAAAATGCGCCGGTTTACACCGATCCTCTGACTGCACTAAGGACAAAAAAACGCCAGCAAAATGTGCTCTTTGCGACGGGGCCCATACGGCCAATTACGGAGGGTGTCCCGCCAGACCCCGTAAACCAAACTTCAACACCAACAAAAATAAAAATTACATAAATAACTATCAATTCAATAGATCGCAATATAGAAACAGTAATCACTACAACAATATTAGTAGTAATAATAACACTCAATTTAAAACACCTAGAAATAGTAACTACAATCAAGAACGACCAGAAATCCCTTCACAAAGGCGGCCGGATCCGCTTAATACTCTTGATTTTCCAACTCTGCCCACCCCTCAAGCCGCAGTCAGGGCCGCCCCGGCTTCCCAGCCACCCTCTAACCGTAGTTGGCCCGAGCCACACTACTTCAATCCCCGTGCCCCGCAAAGGGACAATAGGGCTTATAAAAAACCGGTCCCCAGCCAAAATTACCGGCTGGAGAGACAATCGGAAGCACCTAAAACTTCCCAGGAACCCTCCATTCCTCAGCCCTCTCCGCCCGCAGCGGACCCCGTACATATCCAGGCTTTAATGGAAAAAGCCACTGAACTCCAATTTTTGATCCAAAACGCCACCGCGGAGCTGGCCAATATACAGTCTTATCTAAAAACTCAATATGTCTAGAAACAATATCAAACCTCATAACCTACAGACGGCCTATTGGAACGCCAATGGCCAGGTCTCGTCTCACAAGGAAGAGATAATAGAATTCCTTCACGATTTTGGTATCGAAGTCTTCCTCATTAATGAGACGTGGTTTAAGCCATCACGTAAGTTCAGAATACCAAATTATATCACCTACCGTGACGACAGACTTGCCAACAAAGGAGGCGGAACCGCCATCTTGGTTAAGAATAACATTGATCACCGTCTAGCACATTCCTTCTCTAATGAAAACATTGAATCCACATCGGTAATAATAAATACTTCTTCAGGACCGCTCAAATTTATTTCAGTCTACGCACCCCCAAAACGAAAACTAATTCCATCAGAATTGGATAAACTCTTGGCCGAAAATGTCCCCACTATAACAGCTGGTGACATGAACGCAAAACACGGATCGTGGCATAGCCAACAAGATAATTCTAAAGGGATGTACTCGCAAAGTACGCGAGTACAAACCCCATCGTAGTCGATGCTCCGGATAGACCGACGATACATCATCACAACGGTAGGCCGGACGTGATCGATATCGTCATCCTCAAAAACACGAGTCATTTACACTCCCTCCGAGTACTCAACGAATTAACTTCTGACCACGATCCAGTCCTCCTTACTTTAACAGGAGGCTCTAACCCTCTGGTCCCCGATAATCCTCCACGTACAAAAATAAAATGGAATAAATTCAACGAACTTCTAAGCAAAAACATAATAATACCTACCTCAATTCCCAACGAAGCCACTTTAAATGTTGCCACTTCCAATTTAATTACAACTTTAAAATCATGCATCTCCGAAGCGTCCGATGAGATTCCCAACGACACAACACGTCACGGAATACCCGAAGAGATCAAAGATCTTATTAGGGAAAAAATCTTGTGAGAAAGGAATGGCAGAGATCTTGCAATCCGATAGTTAAACAACATCTTAATCGTTTAAACAGAGAGGTACGGAATGCCCTCAGTGAATTTCGCAACGAACGTTGGCACGAGTTTATCACATCACTAGAAGACGACAAAGCAGCTTACTGGAAGCTCTCCAAATCGCTCCGACGCCCGACAACAAAAATCTCTCCAATTCAAGGACTAAACGGACTAGTATACTCCGCTGCGGATAAGGCTGAAGCCTTCGCAGATAGCCTTGAAAATCAATTCAGTCCCAACACGGAACACGATAACCCAGCTTTCGTCGCAAAAGTGGATTCAAAAGTAAAATCTATTTTAAATCTAGATCCTGAAGACCCCCCAATCAGGTGCACAACTCCTAAAGAAATAATTAACATTATTAAAAAATTAAAGAAAAAAAAAGCAGCCGGTCCTGACGGCATCTCAAACAAAATCTTAAAATACCTTCCAAAAAAAGGCATCTGCGCCTTGACAGCCATATGCAATGCATCACTCCGACTGCGTTGTTTTCCAAAGGATTTTAAAATAGCTGACGTAATTTTAATCTCAAAACCAGGCAAGGACCCACTATTAACGGAGAATCATAGGCCTATTAGCCTCCTTCCATGCCTAGGTAAAATCCTGGAAAAAGTGATTCTAACAAGACTAAACGCCTTTACTCAGGACAGTAAATTCCTGCCAGACTTTCAACATGGTTTTCGAGCAGGTCATTCAACCTCTCATCAACTCCTGCGTGTTGTTGAATACATCACGGAGGGATTTAATACTAATAAAAAAACAGTCATTCTTTCTCTCGACGTAAGTAAAGCTTTCGACAAAGTCTGGCATAACGGCCTATTATACAAAATGAACGCTCTAGGTTACCCTTTAAGACTTACGCAATTGATAGCTAGCTACCTAAGAGATCGATCCTTCAAAGTCAGAATAGAAAATATTTACTCCACATTACGCCCCCTCTCAGCCGGGGTTCCTCAAGGCAGTCAACTTTCTCCATCCTTGTACAATATCTACTCAAGCGATATCCCAAAACCTATAAATCACAATATTAAAATCACCCAGTTTGCGGATGACACTAACATCATGTCTAGTTCAACTGCCGAACTCACCGCCTCAAAGCGTGTTCAGCAGCAAGCCGCTCTCACCGAAGAATGGTGTAAAAAGTGGCGTATATCAATTAATCCAACTAAAAGCGCCGCGACCGTTTTCTCAAAGACACGGCCGAAACGGCCCCCATTCATTAGACTGTTTGGGGAAAAGGTACTTTGGGAAAAGTCAATTAAGTACCTAGGTGTCACGCTTGACTCAAAGCTCACCTGGATGAAACATATCACCGAAAAAGTCAAAACGGCAAATAAATACCTTTCCGCACTCTACCCGATGATGGGCAAGAAAAGTCGTCTATCAACGGATAACAAACTACTACTTTACAAAACTACCATAAGGCCGTGTTTCACGTATGCATGTCCTATTTGGGGGCATGCCACTGCAAATCATATTAAAAAATTCAAATATTCCAAAACAAAGCCATTAGACTCGCGCTAAACGCACCCAAGTGGAGTAGAATCTCTACTCTCCACAACGATTCCAACATTCCGTTGATAAACGATTTCATTGTCACTCAGGCTTCTAAATTTTACGGCGGCCTAAAAGGCCACTCTAATCCAACAATAAATACGCTCGCAAATTACAGCGAAAACGATAAATTCAAATATATGAAACCGAAGAATGTCCTACGTAAGGAATAATTTTAAAACCTGCATACAGCCGCAGTATAGTTTTTAGTTCTCATTCAACAAACCCAAATTCATTAAAATCACCGTAAAGTATCAATAGATAATCTTATATAATTATGTTAGAGCCAGTAAACTCATTGTTTAGGATCTCTGTGAACAAATAAATTCAAAGTTCAAAGTTCAAAGAGGGATATCATTAAACAATCCCTTCTCACGAGTACAGCTTGTCGTTCATAATTATTATCGGTGATACCTGCCATAAATCCTTTTAAGTTTCGTTTAAATATTTTGTGCGTGGCCGTGTAGTGTTATATTTTCTGTCGTCTCCACGGTTTGGGAAACCCTGCTGCTTTATACAAAATGGTGAGTTTTTCAATCGTTGTAATTGTCTATTGGTTTTTTCTGGGATAAGTAATTATAAAAATTGTTTTTTTATTGCTGTTTTATGTATAATTTAATTATTAATTATAGTAAGAATGTTATGTTTTTCAAAGTTGTTTTTTTTTGCATCAAATGTGACAAATGCGTGCGTATATGTCAGTATTAACCAATCCAGTACGTCAAATATTTACCCGATCACGTAATACTGGCTGCTTCCCAGATCAATGGAAAACAGTTATGTAGCACCTGTATTTTAAATGAGCAGTATTCACGATGTCGCTAATTACCAACCCACATGTATGGTCTTCATAATCCCCAAATTGTTTTAAAAACTATCGATTAATAGAATCGCTCTACACGTTAATAAAAGCATTGTACGTAATCAATATGGCTTCATATCGGGCAGATCAACTCTAACAAATCTCTCTTTATACGAACCATTTATATCATATTCCACTTGAAAAAAACCAAAGTTGAATCAATATATACGGACTTCGTTAAAGCATTTGGCAAATTAACCATACAATCTATAATTTCACTTTCGGTCTCAAGTATGAGATGTGGAGTTCTCTCTTTCTAAAACAGATGTCTGACCTTAAGAGAAAGGGAGATAGAACGATTATTATGAGGACCGTCATTTGGTTCCCGAAACGGAACGACTAGAATCAAAGGGTTAACGTTAAATGTAACGTGATACGCGCTCACAGATGGCACTTGAGGCTTTTAAATTTTGAGATGAATTGTTTGCTGGCGGGTATGGATACGGAATATGGAATGGAATAAGTTGTTATTGTGCGTTTAATGCTCAAGTCCCCCGAGAAACTTATAAACATATTTTTGATGTTAGTTTTACAATAGCATATTAATAATAATCGGACCATTTCTATAGAACCGCTTTTGTGAAAAATCACCTCGGGGGCGCTGTAATACTTGACAAACGTTGTCTACTACTTGACAAACGTTGTCTACTACTTGACAAACATTTTTTAATCACATTTTTTAGAATAGATCATCGTTTCAAACACTGACATTAGATACTTATAGACACGTTATTGTCTAACAAAATATTTTTTTAATATATTTATTTATTCATCCAAATAAAATAATTACATGCATAGTAAAATAAAGAAAATAGCAAAATATGTAGCCCTGCAAAGCGGTCACATGACAGCTTGTCTGCAGGTTCTACAAAAATCAATTAGTCCTAATAATAATACGTAATACATACAAAAATGTCTGGATTTCTTTTTTTCTTCTTTCTTTTCTTCTGTGACTAATATATTATATTATTAATTTCACAAATATGTTAAAACCTTATGGACTGATATAATAAAATAAATAGTTTTGAAATGCAGATAGAAGATCCCCGGTACGCCCGAGAAAGATATGGATTGACCAAGTGACTCAAATGCTTAAATCGGGTCATGTCAAGGGTTAGATGAACAAAAAGTATTTGTGAGACGATCTATGGGTGTGAATAAAGCAAGGGGCGTGGGCAAATACGGAGTTGTGTGGCGATCCATCCTCTCGTGATGGTTGGTTAGTTAGTTAGTTAAGTCTTCAACTCGCTTTTCGCAAATCTTTTCCCGAAAACTGTTTTTATAACTGTTCACGCTTTTCCTCCGCAGGGATAGATAAAGAGGATGGACTGCAACACAACTCAATCTTGTTATACTCACCTTGCTTCGATAACATTCATTCATCGTCTCATAGATACCCTTCCATTTTTATGACTTTTGACATGACCCGACACAAGTATTTGATCCATATAATCGTACCTGCCTTTCACAACCGCACCGTCTTTTTATGGCATTTATCTTTCGCACCATATATTATCCATAATCTACCTGTCTCTTTCTTAAAATTGTAATTAAATTAGGCTTGCATTAGTCATGCATTGTTTCCAAATATCCATATGTTTAAACCACATAGCGCGCCTCAGGGGTCTGTTTTTAATATATGGAATTTATGAAGTTCTTGCGTTTTTGTTCACAAAGTATTGTTGTTAAAATTACATTAATAACCCATTTTCGTTCAAGAATGAATATCACACTGTGATAAAACAGGTCGCATATGCGAATATCGATACACAAAAATAACGAACAAAAATATGTTTTATTCTGTTCACAGAGTCGCGCTAAACTATGGTCACGTGAGAACTTCATATCTAACGACATAAAGCATTTGAACAAGGACTATTCACCATACACAGAACTGTCACTGTCAGGACTAAAAACATCGCCCGAAACAGTCAGCACTTACATCCGTGATAATGGCATATGCAAACAAGCAAATAATGGAAACAATCCCACTAAAGCAGAAGTTCTTAGAACGCCAGGTGAAGGTCTGGAAAATACAGAAGATCTTGAAACGATGGTGTATGACTTGTCGACAACAGCGAATGATTTGGCATCATTAGGATTTGTTGTTATGCAATCGGCAAAGGAGAGAGAGATTGCTGACTACTACGACGTACACCAAAAAGGACAACAGCATTATCCAGCTAATGATGTCAATATCGACAGTCAAGAGAAGACAGAAGCCCTAATTAATGTCAACACTAATAAAATAAGAGTGCTAAAACGTAAGCGAGAAATCGTTTCAGAAGACTGTCCAACAAAAATCCGAGAATTAGAAACCAGTCCGGAAACTCTGGTGGCAAATACGGGTAACTGCAATATGAAAATTTTTGAAGCTGCGTTACCGATTATTGGAAACTGCGGAACAGGGGATTCGTCGACCAGCACAGGAACGTTGTTGTCACTATCTAATGCAGATTTTATGTCAAACACAGAAGACACATTTTCAAGTGCTGAAGATTTTCTTTCGGGCATGGAGGATTTGACCACAAGCGCGGAAAGTTTTTCGACCAACGTAGAACTTTTTCAGCTTGAGCAGGTCAAAGAACAGTTAGAATTGTTTGACAAACTGATGCAGGATAACAACATCCTTAGCGAAAAAATGAATCTGCTTTCGTCTCTGCCTCGGACTGAACATACTGTGGAAGAAATGTTAAGCACCCTTAAAAGAATGACTGAATTGAGCCAAAGGATGCGCCATTGTACCACCACTTCTCTTTTAAATCTGACATCTCTTTAATCACCTGACGTACCTTATGTATACATTCACATCATTTTAAGCTTTAACCGACCGGACTGAAACAATGTACAAATAATATACATTATTTAAATTACTTTTAGGCATTTTTTTACAATGCGTGGATAATAAAGCGCGCTTGAATTGAAGTAACACAGAACTGCGCTGTATTATCATTACTCTATTCAAATTTAATTATTTTTAACTGCTTCCATTGGTGCTAACCTCTCCTCAGTATGTCTTTTAATATTATCGTATTGTTAATTTTATTTTTTTAAATTTATTTTTGTGTTTAATTCGTAGAATCCGTTTGCCTTTTTTTAAATAATGCAATAATGTTATTATTAAGTTCTGCAAGTATTTTTAGTTTTTATTATTGTGACAGCTGTTTTGGCGTTCAAGGTTTGAAAATGGCCTTGAACGCCAATACAGCTGTCACAATAATAAAAACTGAAAATTCTTGCAGAACTTAATAGTAACATTATTGAATTTGATTTAAAATTAATTATTGCGATCTGGTAAATTTTTCCTTGAATTAATTGAAAAATTCAAAGGATTAAAAATAAATTCTTTTTAAAACACCATAGTAAAAGAATGTGCAAATAATGTACATCGTTTTATGACATTTTAAATTATTTCTAAGATTTTTTTTTACAATTAATTGGTAGGTACTCTTTTCATCTTTAAATATTTTTAACTGCATTCTCCAATGTTAACCTCTCTAGTATGTTCTCTGTACTACTATTAACTATCCCAATCTCGTATCTAATTTTAAGTACTACGTGATGTTTTTCCCTTGACTTTGTTTGAAGATGGATTTTTTTTAAATCTATGTATTACTTATACAATGATTCTTTCTGAAACTTTTTTTGAATTTAGATTATTTTTATAAAATCCCCCCCAACCAATAATGCCGTAGATAAGCAAAGAGTTAGCAAGGGCACAGTGCACATTTTTGATAATTTTCACATTTAAAATATTTCTTTACCTAATGAATAATAATATACATTTCCTCGGTGTGACTGTTCCCGTTTTGATCAATGAAGAAGATATAATTAAAGTTCACTTATCAGTTGGTTTTCATTGATCATTGTCACATTTGTTACTATATTAACGATTTATTTTGATATTTTACATAGGGAGAACAAGACGTATGTTGTTTGACATGATCTATTTTTAAAAAATTTTCGTTTTCATTTTGGAAAATATCAATAATAAAAGAGGTGGCTTGTTCGTATATTTTTGCATGTTGATTTGTTGTCATTGAACTCTCTTTCTGTCTCTGCCTCGTCTTAAAGATACGTTTGCAGAAATGTAAAGCACCTTTAAAACGATGACTGGATTGAGTTAAAAAATGCGCCATTGTACCACCACTTCTCTTATGAATCTAACATCTTCTCAATCACTTAACGTACTTTATGTATGAATTCACATTATTTCAAGCTTTAACAGACCGAACTGAAACAATGTGCAAATAATAAACATCATTCAAAAAATCTTCAATTACTTAATTTTTTATATAAATTGTACTTTTTTATTATTATTATATCTGTTTAAATTAGATGATTTTTTAATGCCCTATCTAATGTTAACCTGTCTAGTATTTCTTTCGATATCGTCAGTCCAATGCCAAATTCGCGAATCTGCAATAACATCACCTCGAGATATTGAGATTTGAAGTCACTAAACTGGCATCAAAATATATATTTTTTTTGATACCCGTTCAAGCACTTCAAACATAACTATCTCGAAATTATGTTCTTGCGGATTCGCGACTTTGGCATTAGACCGTCGATATTATTATGTTGTCTACTATTCATTATTGCGAACTAGTATCTAATTTTCAGTACTATTCTGTGTTTTTTTCCTAGAATTCAACCAATATATATTTTTTTAAATAATCTAAATTTGTGATATGTACAAATAAATTGTGAATTTTCGACTGACTCCAAAGTTAACTGTTAATAAAATAATTTTTATTATGTTTTGAACATCTTACAAAGAATAAATATTGTAGTTTGTATTAACCGTTATGAATGTTTTAAAGATTACATATAGGTAGGTACTTTCACTTTGCAATATTACCATACTAATGTTTAATATACTTGTCTGATAATAATTTGTTGTAAAATTACTGTAAAGAAATTATATTTCATTATTTCCCGTTACACAATCTTTTTTTATCCCACAATAAAACCCACCTTCTATTTATACTATCAGATGACCCTGAAAGACAGCCGCTGTAGTATAATGGCGCATTTATTTTTAAAGTTGCGGGGTCGATTCTGGTGAAACACAATTTTTTAAAATGATGTGTATCATTTTGGGTTATTTAACGGTTTATGAACAGAACATTGTCGTTCCAAGTATACAAAAAATCTTTGCCAAAAATATTCTAATTCATCATCTCAAAAAGGACAAAATGGCTATCACTTCTCATAATCATGATACCAGAGCAAAGCAACTAGACAAGATAAATTTACCTAAGTGATTTACTACTTTTGGAAAAAGAAACTCTGTTTTTTTTGGCTACGAATCCAGAGGTCACGGGATCAAATCCCGATGTGCGAAAGAAATTTTTTATTTAAGTGTGTTATTTCACATTTTATTCATGTACATTGTACAATAATAGGTATTATATTTGCGGCACGTTCCAGAGTGGTTGATACTGTCATTATCGCCCTGGTACTAACCTACAGAATCGAAACATTGCTTAAAATGACTTTAGTCGTGTTTGGTGACCAAATCTGGATTGTCAGGTACTTTCCCACCTTACTTCTTTACCGTCTCTTTTCCCTCATCAATTCCCTCCAGACTCACAACATACCCCAATTAGGGATGCCATAGTCTCACTGGCTCCAGATGGTTGAGAGCAGCTGGGAATCTTGCATGGTGTCACATTGTGTGTATTTTAGAAAAAAAAGCGGCTTTAGTGAAAAGTATAGATTTATAAGTGCCTTACTCGTACATGATAACTGTATAAACATACATAATAACGTAAATATTTAAAAATAGAGAAAAAGAAGGATGACATATAATTAAAAAAAAAAATTAATATTCCAACCAAAATTAGTTCGGAGGTTAACTATTGTATGGTAAAAATGGTTAATTTATTTTCCTTTTTCTTTCTCCATCTTATATCATAAGCACAGACGAGTTATTGATGTAAGTTATTACTTAAAATCCATCAAATAATTCTAGAAGCTTTCTTCATCATGAATACATGGAATACTGAAAATAATAATGTCAAGTATAGACAAAATCTAAACTAAAGTATCGAATACAAAGTAATTTAAAAAAATTCATTTACGAATGTTTTTATGCTGAAAAAAGCTTTTAATCGATTTTTTTACGTTATGATAATATTATTGAATTCGATAAAGAAGCTTAAAAAGTTGATACAAAAAACGCCGATTTTAGAGATAATGTTTTTTGCCAGTATACCCACGGTATTAAGTTTTCGTCAGCAAACGTTTGTACAAATTTGAATATCACGAATTTTAGTATTAAAAATGCCTTCTATCCCATGGAATACTTATTCCAAAGGTTCTTGTTCCTTAAGGTTTTATTAGTACGCTTTGTGGTTTGCTCCACGGCTGTTTAATTCGTACCCGTAAGCAATATTTCAGTGCTATAGATATTTACCACATTGATGTGAATTGCTAAACTTGAACAAGTAAAAAATTAAATGCTGGTTTTGAGAAATAAAATAAACATGTTCATTTTTAATACATATATTTTTTTACAGAGGAGGCTCTGAGGGAAATAATTTCCCTCAAAGCCTATATCATCTTTGGGGATACTGTATGGAAGGTCTTTCAGAGGATAGGAAGGAGTGAACTCGGTTCTTAAAGAGAACCATGTTGTAGGAGGAAATACAGAGGCCGGCATATCATTCCATAGCCGAGCTATTGAACTCAAGAACGAGTCGCAGAAGCGACCCGTTCTCAAACACATAATATCACAGTGCAACTCGCAACTCTTCGGCCATAACACATACAAAATCATAATTGTCATAATCGAACTAATTGCTTTTACTTAAGTCTAAAAATAATGAAGAATATTTCCAGTAATTTAAAAAATATGAGCCATATCCCTATAATTAATCCACCCCCGTCAGGTTTGAAAAGGCTGTCACCACCTCAACGACGTCATTCCACAATCAGAAGTTGTCAGATATACTTGTGGTCAATTGTCTGTTATCCAGTTCAGTTCATCCTGTCAATAAAATTTATATTGCTGAATCTTTTGCTGTTACAAAACGTCACGAATTCAAATCCGTGCCAAGTTTTATCAATAGAAATTGTACTGTCTTCACATAATTGAAATTGTTGGTTTCTTATTTAATTTAATCGCCATTGTTTCTTTGCAAAGGAGTTTTAAAGGATCACTACTCGAACAAATATTTCGTTTACGAAATCGTTTAAAATCAAACACTTGGAAAATAACCAAGTTTTTTTTAAATAATAGAACGAATTAAATTACTAATTTTAATTTTTCTTTTGTGTGCAGAGCAATTTCGAAGCGAAGGCAGTCAAGAGGGTCCACGTCGATATATCCATGGACACCACCAATTTCAAAAGGGTATGTTTAAACAACTGTTGTTATCTTCTGATTAATCGTTTTGATTGGTGATATCAATAAAAGTGGTTTCGCCTTTTCAGTTATTATTGATATAGATTCAGGTTGTAGTAATTCAAACCCCGTCACTATTCCCAAGTATATTTATGAACAAACTCATTTAAAACCATCACCTACCAGTCGTCTATTTCTTTTATCTCTTTGTGCTTAGTATTTTTTATCCAGTGGCTAATATTTATTTACCATTCGTTCACAGAACCATTCCGAAGCCAAGAGAATAAAGCGGGTCCACTTCGAAATCCCTGTGGAAACCTCCGACTTCAGCAGCGACGCAGCTATGGCTAAGGAAGCTGCATTTCTGCAGGCGATTCAGGACCAGAATACCAGCCTGCGGGAGCTAATTGAGATCAACGATATTCTCTCCCTGAGACTGGCCGCCCTCTCCTTCCTTCCATTCTCAAAAGCGGTAGCAGAAGACATCGCTCGGACGCAACAGAAAGTCGCCATTCTTCGAAGTCATATGTAGAAACTCAAATTAATTTGTTTTGAATCTCCATAGCCTTACATATAAGTATCGAGAAACAAAATGTGTACTCCATTATTGTTAATTTGTAAAAATAACTATTTTTTATGTCAATACATTTTATTAAACAAAAATTACAACTGATTTACAGAATGTGACTAATTAATACCAAACACTTTCCCCACCTTAATTCCTTCCATGCATTTTATACGCAATGCCTACATTAAATATTGGTCTATGCACTATTTTTGACCAAGAGGAAGCTGGTTTGAGTCCAGTGATAATTAAAACATATATTATTTCTCATATTAGTACATTAATTCGTTCAGTTGTTTTATTAAAAAAAACACCAAAGCTGACGTAAGGAACATAAATAGTTTGTAAGTAAAAACTTTATGTTTAAGATATCACTTACACTATCAACAACAAAAAATTGCATACATTACATTGATGTTACATCTCAATGGTAACAGCTTTGTTGCAGATTTCTTTTTTTTAAAAAATAAAACCATTTACTTATTGATAAAACAATCAATAAGTTAATTAAATAATTAAAAATACACTTTGTATATGGTACACCACTTTCATTAGAATATATAAATATTTCGCCATGTTTCGATAGCAATTCTATCATCCTCAGGAATAAATGAATACTAAAAAATAATTTCAAGTATAGAAAAATGATAAAAAATTAGAAAAATAATTTAAAAATATACAAAATATGAGCATAAACAAAAATGAATAAAGTAGGTAATTAATTGTTCAAAAATGCAATTAATGTATACAAAGTGTATTTTTAATTATATAATTAATTATGATTCCAGAAAGTTATCAATCATTTGAAGAAATTATAATAAGTAAATTAATTAAAATATTCACCACTTTATATGTATATCTATAAAGTGGTGACTATTTTAATTAATTTACTTATTATGATTTCTTCAAATGATTGATATACATTTGATTGATATAGATATACATATATATATATGTTTCAAAAGCGATGCTATCTTCATCAGTAAATACAAAGCATATATTTTTAATCAAATAGAAATAACACAAAATAAACAACAGTCATTATCAAACAAGGATTGAGTAAAGACTAAATAATAAAAATTAGAACAGTGAGAAAGAGAAGAAATCTGTAAAACAAAGATTAATATCACTTTAAATAGTTTTGAAAAGTAAATAAATTGTAATTATTCAATAGTTCCTAATATATCAAAAGTGTGAATTAAATATATACATATTTTTTTTATTTTTTATTATTTATTATTTTCAAAGTTACCACGCCAATGAGGAGAACTACCGCTTTTTTGGAGTAACTCCATACATTAGGCTCAACATTAGGCTGGTACAACACGCCAATCTTCCGAGAGCCTAAGTTTACTCTGGTTTCGATGGAGCCCCATACCTGAACTGGTCACTTAAGGTTATCCCCAGCATATCAATGGAGAGCTTGTTAGGAAGATTGTGATCCTTGAGGCGTATGTGTGGTGAACTACATAAGACTATGTTACAAATGTAGGGATCCGGAAAGAATATAAGGTCGATGCAAGCGTAATCATTAAGATTAAAATTATTAATATTTTTTGGACATGTCGAGCAATTTAATAAAAAAAGAAATGTAATGGTAGAAGGAGTCGAAATTGCTCAAGAAAGACATGTCATGATCGAGGGAATAAAATACTTGAGTCGACTCTTGCAAGATTTTTCAGACAATCGTATCCATAAATTGAAGAAATGCAACCGTAAATTGCTTAACTAGGACAGCCGGTTTGTGTTTACCTAAAGTCATTAAATAGAAATAGTTTAAAAAATTCACGCATCGGTGCGCAAATGCGTCCACAGCCCGCAACACTGTGAATAACTATAAATGTAAAATAAATAAAAAGTGTTAATATCTATTAAAAGCTTCTAACGCTTTTAAGGTCATTTTATAAATATTCAAGTCAAAAAAATATAAATATTTCACTAAATACCAACTCTTCTTGTGCCACCAATCGTCTAATAAATGTAACGAAAAGGAGGATAAAATAGCAACTGTAAAACTTTCATCTCTATACTTAAATTTTCTAATAAAACTGTGTTCATCTGAAGCGACCTGCCAGGTAAGTATGTTTTTCTGTATCTGTTTGTACATAATTAGATAAAGAATAGAAAGTAATATTTGTACAGCGCCCTTGAGATGATTTTTCACAAAAAGGGCGCTATACAATTCATCCAATTATTATTATTATTAAGAGTCAGAGTAATGGAACAGCATATATATGGTAAGTCAGTCGATGAATGAGAGTGATGCAAATTCTGTGTGCGAAAACGTAGTAAAACTGACTATCTACCCATCTTGCCGGAACCGGCGTGGTGATTATGTTAGTTAGTTATAGTGTTCAATTCATGGAACTCCCTTATTTCTAATTTAATAATAAGTTTTTTTAATTATAATATAATTAATATATTCGATTTTAATCACTTCGAGTTGCATTGAGGTTGATTTGTAAAAAAAATTTTTCATACATATATATATATGTATGTATATATATGTATAGATGGGCAATATGTCAGCCGAAAACAAATGTTTATATATATGTATATGTTTTAGGCTGACGTATTGCCCATCTCAATAGGTGTGAAACGACCGTGTTGAGATGATAATTTACTGGGGTGGTTGTTCAGCTACGATATTTAGATGACAAATATATTAATAGATTACAATTTAATAATTTTTTTTCAAAAGTATACTAATTAAAACTCATAAAAGAAAATTCAATATTATGATCGACCGGTTTCGGAAGTACGAAGGAAGCGTGAGTACTACATTAAGTCCTGATATTGAAAGCCACAAAGGTAATGCTTTTTTACGAATATGTTAGTCAGTTGGATAACTGTGATGAAATATTTCCACGGACTCCTTTGTCGTATAAAAAAATCCATATAAACTAATTTTTAAAAGTAAGAATCTTCATCGTATTTCTCGATTCCTCTTCCTCTTTTCCCCCCACTTCAATCCTTGACAATCTCCAGTTGGGAGTACCTATTTCTATTATCTCTAATACGTGGGAATGTAATGAATTCCTGAAACACCTGTCTAAAATATTGAATTTTGAAAAACCATATGTTTGGACTCGAAAAATTATAGATAATGTTTTCATCGTTATGAGAAGGATTAAATTTTGTATATCAGTGGGTATTTCTGGAGTTACCTAATTATCATAATATTACCAGTCGCCATGCTTCCATAATGGCACTGAAATATCCATTCAATGAACGAGTCATATCCAGGTAATTATTAATAGCATAATAATGACTTATCGGAACTCCTGAAAATTTTGACCGAGTAAGTCATAAATCTAAAAGGTATTTCAGGTTTTTCCAATAATAATGATTTGATTGTTGTTAATTATTATATTCGGAAAGGATTAGTCTACCCCTATCCCGTCAAATAGGTTTAGATGAACTCGACCTATTCAATGCATTTTATGAAATAGGATACACGTTCTTGGTACCAGTCATTTGACAATTCTTAATCGCACGATAATTTTAGCCATTAGCAAATAGAAAACACTGAAATATTTATTGATTTCCTATTAAAAATTCCATTGTATTACCACTACTTGCTACTGTTTCCATCCAAAATAACAGTTCTTTTGTGTGTCGTTAAATCTTCTCTACCTATCTGTTTTTAAAGTCCACCCATTTTCCACAGGTTTTGCCTTCCGCTAGCTCCCGATGATTCAATGATAATTCAATGCACGTATGAATCGGAACACTTTTAAAAAGTGACATAAAGTCATTAAAAATACGAAAAAAGATGTCCATAAACCTAATCTAAATTTACTCTCTATTCATTGGTTAAATCATTAGCTCAAAAAAGTTTATACTTATTAGTTTATAGTTCAATATTAAGAACAATTTCGTGGTACAGAATTGTATCAATCTTAATTAACGAAAAATGGTTCCTAGGCATTTTATAACCCACGAAATTTAAAAAATACATATGTTTATAGATATTTCAGTTGTTAACCCTTTGAGGTTTATAATTTTTAAGTTCATTTGAAAGAATAAACAGAAGATTATTACGTATGTCCTGAACAATTATTAAGATATATATACTTATACTAGTGAATGTGAGGTATATTTTGAATATACGCCTCTGTAGCTAATTATTTGAAATTGTACTTACACTATGTTATTCCTAAATTTGTTCATGAGACAAATAAAATATTTATTTGTTGTATTTCGTGAAGGCTATCTATTTTATTCATGTACCTAACATGTAAAAGCCCGTATCTGGCGTATTTAAAATAAAAAATAAGAGATATTTAACAATCGAACTGACGACGATTTTTATATTGCAACATATTGATATATGTATATTCATAAAGTAGTGATTACAAAGTAATTTTTTAATTAATTTATTAATATTACGTTAAGAGGTTGAATAAATGAAGTAAATGATCTAATATGTAATGAAAATAAAACAATAACTTTGTTTATAACCACGAGAATTTTATTTAATTTTATTACGACCGACCGGTTTCGCTTAACATAAGCATCTTCAGGGTACAAAAATTAAACTGATCAAAAATACATAGTGTGTGTTTATATATACAAAAATAGAATAAGACAGAACATAACATAGAACAAAGAAAAAATGAGATAGCATGAAATAGCATGAAATAGAAATAACCGAGTGAAAGAGACAGAAGTGCACATAATGGAATACCAAGGAATAACTGAACAGGTGATTATGGGATGGGAAATTTTACGAGATT
>JAHDVE020001764.1:0-69467 GCA_022606495.2 Halesus radiatus | reverse complement strand
CTTTATCTAATTATGAACAAACAGATACAGAAAAACATACTTACCTGGCAGGTCGCTTCAGATGAAAACATTTTTATTAAAAAATTTAAGTATAGAGACGATAGTTTTACAGTTGCTATTTTATCCTCCTTTTCTATTGATGTTACATTTATTAGAATAATGGTGGCACAAGAAGAGTTGACATTTATTGAAATATTTATAATTTTTTGGACTGAAAATTTTTTAAAAAATGACCTTAAAAAGCGTAAGAAGCTTTTAATAGATATTAACATTTTTTTATTTATTTTTACACTTTTAATTATTTACAGTGTTAAGGGCTGTGAACGCATTTGGGCACCGATGCATGAATTTCTAAACTTTTTCTATTTAATGACTTTAGGTGAACACTAATAATTTACGGCTGCATTTCTTCAATTTATGGATACGGTTGTCTGAAAAGATGAGTTTTAAGTACGTAAGTAATTAATAAAAAATGTCAATAAATTATTATAAAACATTGAATGACATATTTATATTAAAAATTAAAAAATAAATTATTTTTATTATTAATATTAAAACTAACTAACTAACTAACTAACCATCACGCCGTTTCCCCGCAGGGGTAGGCAGAGAGGACGGACCGCCAAACAACTCGATCTTGGCATACACTTCTTGCTTCATTCACATTCATACATCGTCTCATACATTCTCTTCTGTTATTCCGACTTCTGACATGGCCCGACTCAAGTATTTGATTCACTTGATCATGCTATGTCTTCCTCGGACGTCCTCGGCTTCTTCTTCCATTCACATTCGCGTCATACATTCTTCTTACACTCCTTTCTTCGTTCATTCGCTCCACATGCCCAAACCATCTAAGCGTCCCTTTCTTAATCTTACTCATTACGCTTACATCAGCCTTGCATTCTTTACGAATTTCAATATTTTCACACGATCATACATGGTTTTATCACAGATTCGTCTCAGAGATCTCATTTCTACGGCATTCAGTTTACTTTCATCCTTCTTCTGCCATTTCCATGCCTCACTGCCATACATCAGGGTTGGTATCAGCACTCTATTGTGGACTGCTAGCTTCGCTTCTTTGGACAACTTTTTGTTAGCGCTAACCGCGTTCAGTCCTCCGTTAATGGAGTTTCCTGCATTCACCCTTCTTTCAATATCCCTATCAGTCTTTCCATCTCTCGTAAACATACTTCCCAAATATACAAACTCATCGACCTGCTCCAAGTATAATAATAATTAATATTAATGTTAAAATAAATCCAAGAGATAGCTATTAATTTTTTTTTTGATTTTTAAAAAATTTAATTCACTATTAACGCTTTTGTGATGTGTAAAATTTTAAATTTAACAAACTCGTTTGAAGAAATCATAATATTTATTTATTTGAAACACACATTATTTAACAACATTTGAGAAAGCTTTGACTGCCCAACTAGGAAAAAATCTCGTTTTAGGACAGTCAAATTGACATGTTTAGTATGTACCATTATACAAAAATAGAAGGGAAAAAGCTAGCATTAACTTAGTATGGTTATATAATATATCTAGAAAAATGTATAATAATTAAGTATAACGAGATTATGTATATGTGTTTGATAGGTACTGGTTGGTGCTATGAGATAAAAAAATGCGTTTAAAATTGAGTACTAAAAAAAAGATATTATTGAGTAATATTGATAAGATTGAGTTACGTATCACTCAGCTTTATGAGCCCAATACATAATTATTACATAAATCAATACAATTCGAATTGCAACTCGTTTGTCCCGGTGGGAAATTTCTGTTATTAACTTAAGGTATTTTAAAGTTTTTTTCGGTATTTGGTGGTAATAAATTTATATCGAATCAGGTTTTCAGAATATTAATTGCTTTATTGCTCTATTTCCTCCCCCCCCCCCCCCCTTCCTTCTTATTTTGGTTTTTTCTAAGAAAACATCTTTATTTAACCACTTTTAGCATAAGAAACTTTGTTGGCTTAACTTTTGTAAAACTTTCTTTTAAATAAATCTGTATTAACCGCCCTACGCCCATGAACGTACGTGATATGCAAACTTTTATTGTACCATTCTGCGCTATCCTGTATCACAAAAATTTTGATCTTGAGCCATTTCCAACTTCCTTTTGATATTAGACTGTTCTTTTGATCTAAGTTAGCCAACCGCTCATCTTGGTTGTAATTAGCCCAGAGTGGTAGATGCCCCGTTTTATACCACAATTCAGAATCGATACGTTGCTCGATATAGCTTCACCCTTTTAAAATTAATTTGTTCGGAATGTCCAACTTTCCTCCTATCCTCCTCAGATTACTCAAACCTTACAAAATCGTACCAAAAATTTAAATGCCTCAGTTTCAGAGTGGATGAGAAACTCTCGTGCGGTATCATATTCTTTTATTTTTATTTACAGTTATATCAGTTATTCCCTCAAGGCCTATATCATCTTTGAGGATGGTGTGTGGAGGGTCTTGTAGAGGATAGGAAGGAGTGAATTCGGGTTTTGAAGAGACCCATGTTGTAGGAGGGAGGAAACACAGAGGCCCGCAGATCAGAAGTCATCAGAGTCGTAGAAGCGACCCGTTATCACGTGACAAATGTCAACCGTGTGCAAATGTTGGGCGCGCGTTTTGCGTGTTTTCCGACTGTGCACTGTTGCCGAAGTGATCAATGACGCTAGTTCCTCAGAGCGTCTTCCATTAAAATACCGGTAGAACAAGGATAGCATTCCCACCTGACGTATGTGCTACAAAGATTGCAATAAAGATAGGCGAATCTATCAAACGGACCGCCCGTTTCTGCACGGTGTCAAGGGTTTTTTTTTAGGTATATCGGGACTCCCGACCAGAGGTGGCAACCAAATTCTACAGTAAAATTAAAACGCTATGAAACAGCATTTAAGGTCATCTATAGAGTATTGAACCTTCTCCATCACAAGCATTCGTGCGTCCAGCTTTCGACATTGGTTACCCTTAAATATATCCACGTTTTCTTATCTCTCATGTCCGATTTCTCACAAATCTCTAGTAAATCTCAAGCATTGCACACTACTTAGTGTAAAAGTTAGAATCTAGTTCAGAATTTCCCAACCTTATTTGTCTCACCGCCCACTTTTGGACTATATTTTACATCAGCGCCCTCTCGCGTTTATTTTACGCGACAATGCAATGAAATCTAAATATATACACTGTGACAGAGAGATAATAACTCTCTTTTCCGCGGTCGAATCTATAATACCCCTACACGATCTATATTATCATCCCTTTATGACAGTTGTTTGCTCTTAATAAATATTTATTTGCATATTTTATTATGAGGAACATTATTGTTCACCTGACAAAAGGTTCCGAGAAACCTGGGGCGCTATTCCCGTTCTTTTTAAGGAAGATTCCTTAACTTTTTCCTTAGGGTTGAACCCTTCTTACTTAACTGCGATTCCGATTCTCTCGGATGACAGCTGTCAGTTGAATTCAGCGAGCGACATTCATCAAAAATGTCAATATTTGCGACGTTTTAACAAGAGAAAAACTCAATATTAAGTATGTTACCAATTACGTTATTAATAATCGGTATTATTTACTTTAAACATAATTAGCTAGTAAACATTATTAAACATTGTATAGATGTTGACATCTTTGACAAATCACGTCAAGCGCAAATTCATATGTCACTTTTAGAAATAGAGACAAAAAAGGTCATGACTATCTAATGAGGTAGGTACCTATTTATAAAACGTGATTCTTCGTTAAAAGGCTTATTATGGTATTTAAAAAATATATATATATATATTAAAATGAATTATAATATAATGTTATTGTTTTTAAAGGTTTTAGTTCAAAATCTTATGCTACTTGAAGATATTTCATCAATTTGTGTTTTCAAACAATCTATTTAAGATCTTTTTACTATGTCTCACCGGAATTCCGCAGTTAATCAAGAAGTCATTAACCCTAAGGAAACGTAAGGAATCTTCCTTAAAAAGAATGGGAATAGCGCCCCACGGTTAGGTATTATAACACCGTAAGGAAAATGACAAAAAAATATTAATTCATCTACAAATCAATAGAATAATTTAACATTTCATTTTGCTGCATGATTCTGTCAACGACGTGACTACGACAAATTTTAATTCGTAAGGAAAATTTATTAAAAACATTCTTGTTGTCCTCGCTCTCCATTTCAGTCTTTCACCGCCCGCTTTTTTGCCCTGGAAAGCCACCACGGCCACCTTGGATCTCTCCAACGTCCTAAGAGGGCGATATCGTTCAAGTATTTACCAATTGTACCTTCTTTCAAAGCTTTCTCCTGCCTCCACATGCCCAAAAGCTAACGTGCCTACGACAAATTTTAATTTGTAAGGAAAATTTATTAAAAACATTTTTGTTGTCCTCGCTCCCCATTTCAGTCTTTCACCGCCCGCTTTTTTGCCCTGGAAAGCCACCACGGCCACCTTGGATCTCTCCAACGCCCTAAGAGGGCGATATCGTTCAAGTATTTACAAATTGTACCTTCTTTCAAAGCTTTCTCCTGCCTGCACAAGCCCAAAAGCTTCTGTTAGCAGAATTTGAACAAAACACCCATTTAAAAAAAATCTATTTTCGGAAGATGATCAACACCATGTTAAACCTCCTCGGAAACAAGCCTATATTTGACGCAGTAACGAGACCCCTGTTAGGTTCGATTTGGACAGCCTCCTCCCACGGGGCGGCTACGTCATCTCGCCAGATTGCGCAGACTCCCACAGCCTGCTGGTCCGCGGGTACCGTGTTCATGGCATATCGCCGGTAAACAGCCGACTCCCTCCGCGAGGAGTGCGTGGGAAATCACTGAAACCGGTGTCCTTTTAAATTTGCATGCGACGCTTTGGTTTCTCGCTGATTTATTTCGCCAAATGGTCGTAAATTTTATGGTACTCCGTTATATTGCGTTTGATTCGTCAGTCTTGGCCTGAATACGATGTCCAATCTGACTGAAACATATTTATTAAAAGACCTGGTTGGCGCCTATTATGCATTTAACAAATGCCAAATTTCCTAAAATTATGCTCCATTGTTGGTTTTCTGACGCCTAGAATTTTTACCACGATAAATCTACCGAACCAACTCCCATTTCTCAAATGTAGTTCATCCAACAAATCGACGTCCACTGTTCAAGTGGATATTCTCAAATCTGGTATGTTTTTTACAAAATTCGATCATGATTTTTTTGCGTTTTTCCGAATTAGTTAAACACTGTAATTTATAATTTTCGATACCCAACTTGGTGAATATATCATCGTAGTTCATTATTATTGGTTTCCGTAAAGTACCTGCTTACTTTGTGAGGACACGAGGGAAATGTCAAAATATTTAAAGAATGTATATTTTTTAGAAGAAGTTCTTTCTACTGTGATTTTCAAGTGTGATTATCGCCTTCCTCCTCTCGAAATGGCCAGAGCTGAAACCGTGTGTCATTGCACCCATTTTCCAACACATCTAATAATAATATTTTCATGATTTGTATAGCGCCGTTTTTATGAAATATCACCTCAAGGGCGCTGTGCAAATGTTGTTTTTTCAATGCTCTGTCTTATCACTAACTATAGACAATCTATTTTTACTATTTATGGCTAACAAATTGCATTCACAGGTTTATCGATGTTTAATACCAACATGTACAATGCATTTGACCAAATAACGTGATGCCGCGTTAAAATATACAGGGTATCAATTATATGACAGATAATATTATACAGGACCATACTTACCTGGCAGGCCACTTAAGATAAACATTGTTTATATTGTAAAACACATGCTGCTGGAGATATTATTTATCTACTTCTAATACATAATATTAAGTATGGTATCATAGCATGGGGAGGTGGTACTTTATCTGCACTAGACCCAATCATAAAGGCACAGAAAACTATTATAAAAATAATCCTTAAGCTACCTCTAATTACAGACTTTAACTTAATCTTTAATATAATGAGAGTATTTGACGTTCGGCAGACTTACGCTAAAACAATCCTCACTAATCTTTATTCAAACAAAAGTAAATGCTATGAAAAAAGATTAAACGCTCGTATCACTAGAAATGCCAACAAAGATTTACTCCAAATTCCTGTAATTCATACTAATTCAAATATGATCTCATTACCCGCAGAATCTTTCGCAGGGGTTGCTTGCTCGGTTGAGATTTCGCGACTCTCCAGCAGCTGTTGTCGGTTGCTCCACTCGAGATGGCGAGAGTTGACGGCGTGGGCTCGAGCACATGCCTCATGCCTGGCGCATTGAATAGAATGCCAGTGTAGGCAGCACATTGCCAAACATGGGGAGCTTTACTGCTTCGGGATAATTATTTATGTTTGCTTTCGTCGCAGCCGAATTATCTATCGCATTACAGTTTAGTACTATGTTGGATTTGATTGTACGGATTTTGTTTTTACTCGAGTAGAATCTGACGGATTGTCCCAATTTCTCACTTTGTTTCACAATCGTCGGCATTCGTGATTCGTTAGTTTGTTTGTTTGTTGCAATCTTGTTTCTAGGCCCGTTTTTATTCATTTACAATCAATTACTTACACGTTAGTTGTTGCGAGATATAAAATTCTTCTGTGATCATGAATGGGCGCAAACGGTTTCAAGGCAATCAAAATGTTAACCATTCCTTCTCCCTATGTTCCGCAATCCACTAATTCTATAGGTATTATGGTGCAATAACAATTGGGTTCAAACTTCTCTTTATTTGCTAATAATAATAATGTTTTATTATCTTTTGTTTTTATAAAAAAATAACAAATAATGATAGCCTCACTGGCATTTCCCTTGCTGAAGATTTCATTTACAAAATATGACATTACATTATATTAAATTGGTGTGCTTGATGAAAAACGTAAGGTGAGGTGTTTTAAGTGCAGTTGAGAGGTTTCGGTGTTTCAGATCTCCCTATGTAACGTATCCAGTGTTTTATATGATTTTTAAATTTATTATGGTTGTTGTGATTTTTAAAGGTTAGTGGGATATACCTATACACTTTTAATTGAAATTATGATTGAAGTGCAGTTCATTGGTTTCGGCATTTCGGATCTTCCTATTTGTTTATTGTTATTCTTAAATTTAAATAAAAATAAACAAAAATATTAGCCACTCATCTCACTAGGACAATCCTGTGTTGAGATGACAATCCTATGTAACGTATCCAGTGTTTTATTTGATTTTTAAATTTATTATGGCTGTTGTGATAGTGGGATTTTGTTGTAGATGTCTGAGATCTAGTGGTTTTAATGTGTGATTGTTGTTATTTCTTGTTTTTTGTATTTATGAATGTAAAGTAGTATTGTTTCCGAGTGTAATTGTTTTATTGGCACGTTAAGTTTGTTGAAGATTTTGTCAGCGCTAGTTCTTACAGAGACTAAGCCTATTGGACATTTTCCACATTGATGAACAAATGTTATTATCATAATAAATACTAAAATCGAACTAACTAACCATTACGACATTTTACCACAGGAATATGCAGAGAGGATGGTTGTTTGTTTTATATTAATACATCTTCTCATAGCGTTACTCGACCCAATTATTGGATTTGCTTGGTCATGTCTTTGTGGTGCATCCCTGACTTCTTCCATACACCATTAGCAACGTCCAATCTATCTGAACGTCCCTCACAAAATTATTTCTTACTCTCGTATACATAACACGGTCATACAAGGTTTCACTACGTCTCATTTCTACTGCATTCATTCTATTTCCGCTGATTTATTTATTAATTATTGACTTCCTGATGGGTTTTTACATATTTTAAGATTTTACATGTTTTTGTGTAAAGAAAAAAAAAACCTTCAAAGTTAAAAAAAAAGAACAAGAATACATAGCAGGTATATGTATACTCGTAAGTGTAACATATTTATAATATATATGTATGTATAATAATGTATAAGTGCATGACACAGAGAGCTATAAAGGGAAATGTTTTTAAGTTGCAGATAATATGTTCCATGCCCCACGATCATTCATCCCCGATTGGTACCAGAAGGCCTATTCTTGTTCTTTTTAAGGAAATTTCTTTATCCTTTTCCTTAGGCTTAAAAACTTCTTGCTTAACTGCGGAATTCCGAAGCGACATAGTAAAAAGATCCTAAACAGATTATGAAGAGATTATTTGAAAACACAAATTGATGAAATATTTTCAAGTGATGCAAGGTTTTGAAGCAATTTTTTTTAAAAACAATTACATTATATTATAATGCATTTTAATCAATTTTTATTTTATTTATAAATAGCACAAATACGCCTTTTAACGGAGAATTACGTTTTGTAAAATTGTACCTACCTTACTAGATAGTAGTGACCTTTTTATTCTGTCACCACTTCTAAAAGTGACATTTGCCGCCATGGTATATCTATGCCGCCGCCTGCCGTTGTGCATTAATAATAATAATCGGATGATTTTTATAGCGCAGTTTTTGTGAAAAATCACCTCATTGTTTTGTAACAGCCTATACATAATGTAGTTAGTAACTTACTTAAAATTGAGTTTATCTCTTGTTAAAATTACGCAAATATTGATATTCTTAATGAATGCCATTCGCTGACAGCTATCATCCGAGAGAACCGGAACAGTTGAGCACGAAGCCTAAGGAAAAGGATAATAAATTTTCAATGAAAATAACCAGAATGAGCCTCCAGCATTCCATTGTAAACAGTTTCCTCTATTAGTTTATTAGTATTCACATTAAAGCTCAGCATGATGTAAAACTTTTTCCATATACAACTGTTTTTCTTGACCATTGCGTCCAGTCCGTTTTAGTTGCATGTCTTTAAGACAGTTGGCTAATACAAACGTTTCCTTGCAGCCTCTATCAACGACCAAACGTCCATTAATCTTAATTTAACCAGTTTAGCATAGCTAATTTAGCAGGCATAGCCGTCCAATTGCTGATTTCTTTGAAGGTATAGCCTTTTCGGGAGGCAGTCGGCGAACGAGGTAATAATGTCGAGCAGAAAATTCTGTACGCGGAAACGGTGAAAAACTGAAAGCGAATTCTCCCAGGAAATGGGACGGGGTCTTTGTCTTTACACAATCCATGTATGTACATTCTCGTACAAACTAATAATAATAAGTGGTTTACTTCTATGGCCCTGCTTTTGTGAAAAATCTCCCGAGCGCAACAAGCCGTATCCCGTAAGTTCAGGTACAAAAAAACTATACCCGAAACCCACAAAACATTCGTATACGTCAAGTGTGTTCCTGGGCGAGCTAGACGTGTCGTCAATTTGAGTAAAACGGCTACAAACTAAAAACGGTCGGCTTGTTTACAAAAACCGAATATTTGATTTGACCCTTTTTACAAGTGATTTGTAATATGCTTGCAAACGTGGACGGCAGTGAACCAACGCTGTTGCCAAAATGGCTGTCACGTGACTTTTGCCTCCAGCCGTCGAAATCGTATTAGGGCAAGTATATCAATTCTGACGTCAGTGATATTTAGCTGAAGTATCCGGCTTTGCCCGAGGTCATGTACGGTTTTGAGTACCCAATAATATTCCTCTTATTTTGAACGTCAAGTGGGCACAATTTCATTAAGAAATACCAACATTGTGCTCTAAGGGGTAGTAAAGGGTGATGGGGGTGGTTTTCGAAATGTAGAACAGAAGATGGTGTAAAGTGAACTGGTCTCATTAGCTCAGCCGGTAGAGCGGTTGTCCCCGTAAAACAGAGGTCCTTGGTTCGATTCCCAGGTGCGACTGATGCCTTTTTAATTTCTGTTATTTTTTTACGGTTTCTTGTTTCATCTAGGATATGTTAATATTATCTTCTTCAGTGATTAAATATTACAACGAGGTTTATAAGCTACAATAAGTTATGAAAATAAATTGAATGTCATTATTTTCCATATTTTTGTTTCCTTCTTCCTTCTCTTGACGGCCCTGGTTCTCTTTTAAAAGATCCCCCTCACAGTACTATTAACATGCATCAGGTGTGGAGAATACAAAATATGAAGTAATTTCTTTGACTCGCAAATTTTAACGTCAACTATCTTTTTCAACTCCCATTTTTAAATCATCCTTCTCCATGAATTTCTCCATAGATATCTTTAAATTTCAATTTATCTATGGAATTGAATACATAATAATATTTCAGGGTGGCCACAGACCTGGAAAACCGGGAAAACCGGGAATTATCAGGGAATTTTACCGAACCGGGAATTATCAGGGAAATGTCAGGGAATTTCAAAATATTTGTAGAATATCAGGGAATTCCAAAAATAAGACGATATTCGTTATTTTGCGATTTGAGAAGTCCCTAAGTTGTGTTTTATTACTGTTACTAGACTAGCGGCGTATGTAATAAAAGATATGCCGACAAAGACAAACTAGATAGGTAAGTCTTTTTTATTATTATTTTCATAAATAGCCCTTGCAACATGTCAATAACCACCCGCCTTGGTTTATCCCCTATACTATTCTAGTAGGTGCGAAATCTGTAAAGAAAAAGCTAGCAAAATTTCGCGGTCGATATATGTCACAGCCGGCCTTTCAAATTCAGATAGTTAATGCAAATTCGTAAAAATAAGAATTGATTTTCGCTGAATCCTGTCGCGGCCGACCCTTTAAATTCAGTTAGGTATTCGAACTATATTCGTAAAAATATGGTAAATTTACGCCTAAATCGAAAATTTCGCAGCCGATTTCAGATGCAGTCGGTCCTTTAAATTTAGATATTCAAAGTAAATTCGTAAAAATACGATACATTTCCGTGTAAATCGAAAAACCGCGGCCGAAATCAGTTGCCGCCGGCATTTCAAATTAAGATATTCGAAGAATGTTTGTAAATATATAACATATTTCTGCGTAAATCGGAATTACGCAGCGAATTATCATCGGGGCCAGCCCTTTTATTTCAGATATGCGATGTACATTGGTAAAAATACGATATATTTCCGCCTAGTTTAATAAAAATAAATTACGAATTAACGAATTTCGAATTAAAAAACACATTTTGGTAAATAATCCATAAGCCGCCACGTTTTTAATAGGCATAGATATTGGAAATTACACTTAGTTTCAACTTAATCATAAATAAACTTCTAAGTCGGGGCTGATGAAAAATATGCACATTATATCATCCCTACAGGTGAATTTTTGTATGAATTTTTTTTATGAAATAAAAATTAAAGTGCCCGTTTTTTCACTTCCCCCTACTGAAATCGATGTTGTTTGTTGAAATTAAGTTGAAACGAAGTTTATTTTCCAAAATCGGTGCCTATTAAAAACGTGGCGGCTTATGGATTAATTAATCACATTTTGTAAGAAAAAATTTTCTCCGGTATTTTTTTTGTTCAAAATTTCGAATTACGCATTTTTTCGAATTATCGTTCGAATTATCGTGGTTCGAATTATCGTGGTTCGAATTAACGGGGTTCTACTGTATCAAGCGCATTTAAGCAATGCACGAATCCAGCCTTTTCTGGCATAGATGAAAATCGCGTTTCAAAAATAATTTTTTTAACGATATTCCCTTATATCAAATAAAACATATCAGGGAAAAATGTAGAAACTGCCCTGGAAAACCTGGAATTATCAGGGAGTTTTGAAATCCCTTTTTTGTGGCCACCCTGTATTTGGATGATTTGTATTGCGTAGTTTTTGTGAAAAATCACCTCAAGGGCGCTATATAAATATATTTATTTTTTAATTCCTCTATCTTATCACTAACCATAGACAATCTATTATTACAACTTATGGTTTACAAATGCATTCACCAGTTCATCGATATGCAAATACCAAACTGTATGCACAATGCATTTGACCAATGAACGTGATATTAATGTTTTTAAAGACAGCCCTGATATAGTCAGCTTAATTAAATTTAATATTCCAAGTAGAGCTACTCGGTCTAAAATTTTATTCAATTGTAATAATAATATCTGGACTGAGTCATTTAAAAAATCTCTTTTACCTATACTTCACGCAGAAGGTAATACATTTTCAGACATAGTAGATATGTTCAACTGCTCGGAATACAAATACAAACAGACGATTGCATACATTCTCAAAAATTATTAATATATGTGTCTAGAGTATAAGTATCAGTGAATGTTAGGTATGTTTTTGAATATTCGCCTCTGTAGCTAATTACTGTGATTTGTTTTGTACCTGTGTGACTATTATAACTAACTAAATATGTAAAACCCCGTATAGGGCGTATATAATATAATAAATAAATAAAATATAAATATTATTAATTTTATGTAAAGGCAGATAATATTATACAGGACTACACTTACTTGGCAGGTCACCCGAGATAAACATACATCAAACGGACAACTCCCACACTCTCGTTAATGTCAACGCATCGTATATTACCACAAATTTCTCCAAGCTTTCAACGACACTCTCTCGACGATAAATTCGAACACTTTCAGCATATAATTATTGTGTATTTGTATATTGGACATGCTAATATTGTGCGGAAACCTCGTTGCAAATTGTGAGCAAGCTCTTGTCTCGGGCGTGGATTGGTTTACAGTAGTAAATTATGCTTTATGACCGCATGCATACAGGGGTTATATTAAAATAGCCTGGAACAGTAAAGCCGATAGGCAGTCGGCACAGGCAGCCTGAAATCTACGAGTACTGTGTCGCGCAGTTCGAGAATGCCCATTTGTGTAGTAGTCCGTACTGTAATGTCTTTTGCGTGAATGACCGACTTTCTCTCCTCTAAACACTATCCATTTTGGATAAGACAGCACGCGTAATTTGCCCGCATTCTCGATTTGATATTCCGATATCCATTATCATCGTACGTTGTTTATGTGCGGGCTGGAATCGCAATGTTTTTTGCTCGGCCTTGTCCGAAATTTGGTTGTAAAGCCGCTCATCTTGTTGCTTTTTTGAACATGTGGTATTTTTTGAACTATTTTCAATTTTAATAGTTTCTCTATACCTTAAATACGTGTTCAATTCATTGTTCGCAGTTCCTCAGTCACGAAAATCTCCTACGCCCCACACCCCCCTTCGGCCTAATAATCCCACAATCGAAAACAATTACACAAAATACAACACACGAAATGAGATAAACAAAAGCTACAGAAAAAAAACAGTGTATACGTAATACACGAATGAAGCAATGACAAAAATAGGACAAAAATGTACTTTAAGAACATTCAAGTCAAAGCCTGAACAAGGTTTTGGTAGAGTCCATGATTTTAGACATGCTAAATGAAAATCTTCGAAATTTATTTTCGTAACGTCTGATAAAAATCATTTAGACTGCTACCAAAAATTTTAATGTCCTGGCTTAAGTTAACAAGTTAACAATTGATTTAATACTCCTTGATCCTTGATCGGATAGCATTGCAAATCTACATCAGGGATAGTATGCACTGGATAAAGCACATCACGTCTCAATAATCACACAATCAGTGTGAGAATCTTTAATTAAATCTTGTTTTTCTTCAGTCTGTGCTTCTTTTGTTTAGTTTCAATACATATTTTTTCATTTAACAAGCAATTTGTAATATTTTTTCTTAGTCCTCGCTAGGCGTTCCTGTGCTGAGGCGAACTAGGTTTTATATTAAAACTGATTGTTTTTAAGTTCCCATGATATTCTTTTCAAGATGCTGGTTAACTCCTCGTCTTTGATTTCTTTGATCCACGTTTTGATTTGATTTTTGTAATCATTGGCCTTTTTATTTCTTGCCTCCTAGTTTCCGAATGTGGGATAACTAGGCCGAATGGCAGTAAGACGTTTTTCCGGGATTTTAGTTACTAAGGAACATCCGCTATTGAACTGGTTTCAAGGAGTTGAGAAGCTCTTTCAGACATTTTTTTTAGCTGAGGACCGCGAAAGGTTCGGCAAAATACTCTTCACTCTTTTAAACGAATATTCCGTTGAAGACAAGTTTGATAATTTGCGCTTGCTGCAATTGACCCATTTTTGTTCTGTTTTAAATGTTTTCATACTGTGACTTTAGTGAAAAAATTGTGTTCGAATTTGTACATCGGGGGCAAGGTATTGGATCTCATTAGTTTTTGTTGTAATCTGATATTACTACAATGCTCAAACGCCACATGACTGAATTATAGATTACCGATCGTTTTTGTCACACCGTCGAGTATCGAGTAACACACTTCTATCAGAGAGTATCAAAAGCTGCTTCGAGTACAACGTATATGTACTGTCAATTCATTTGGTATCTCAGCTTTTACATGGAATTTTAGAACAGAATATAATGAGCTATTGATAATTATAAGTAAATAGACTTTTTAAATAAAGTAATGGTGAACAATATTTTAAAACGTTTAACAGTGACATAAAATAGAATACTAAAACAATAATATGACACAAATTAAAGCTACATTATCCACGCTACAATATTTAATTCTAGGGTTTAATAATAGTGAATTAAATTTAATTAATAATTAAAAAAATAAATTAAATAGCTTTATCGTGAATTTATTTTCATATTAATATTAATAATAAAAATATATATTTTTTAAATTTCCAATATAAATTTGTTGTTCATTGTTTTATATTAATTTTTTATTAACATTTTTGATTAAGTACTTACTTACTTCAATCAATTTTTGTTTATGTTTATCATTTGTCTATACTTGACATTATAATTTTTTATTATTCTATATATTCCTCATGAAGAAAGCATCGCTTTCGAACCACGTAGATATGTGTATATTAATAAAGCGGTAAATATAAAATAATTTTTATTTCATTTATAAATAAAAATATAATTAATGTCATCAATAAGAATTTTGAGTTTAAAATTTATGTACGTAAGCAATTTGTTTGTACAATGAAGTGACAATGGTAATCCGGCGATGTTTGTGCGTGGGAGAAATCACGCAATGCCCTTGCATAATGATCGTACTTTTCATACCATGGAACTTTCTAGAGGCAGCGAACAACATCTGGCGGTGAGGAGCCACGAATTAAATAACTGAGATAAGACCTGGTCGTGTCGCATTCGTTAAACCGTTTGTCCGACCGATTATGAAAATGTACGACACTGCAACACCTTGCTGCATTAATAATGCATCGTTTCGTAAATGCGTCTTGGGTCAACACTCAGCGGAGAGACTGCTCCATACTCTGAGGGATTATCCCGGGCGGACTGAGTTCCGCGTGAATAAGGCAGTTATCATTTATAAAAATTATTGTTTGTTTACATGAATACCGCACAAGAGTCCCAACTGCTCCCAACCGTCTGGAGCCAGTGAGACTATGGAATTCCCAATTGGGGAATGTTGTGAGGCTGAAGGTATTGGGGAGGGGAAGAGGGAGGTGGGGAAATACCTGGCTATTCAGATCTGGTCACCAAACACGGCTAAAAGCCATTTGAAGCAACGTTTCAATTCTGAATGGTGGTCTTTCACCAGGGCGATACTGAGAGTATCTTCCACTGTGTGTTTGTCTGTGTGTCTTCGATTTTCTCGAAAATTACTCGACCGGTTTCGCTGAAAATAGCACAGTTTGTTCTTATCAGTGCCGGGAAGGTTTATTATAATCTACCAACCTCAATACAACATGGTGGGTTCAATGTCTTTCATACTAATTTTAAAACGTTATTGCAACAGTTTTACGTGTTGGATTTCATTCAAACTACTCTTTAAACCATCCCATCACTAATATGAACAAACTGTGCTATTTTCAGCGAAATCGGTCTAGTAATTTTCGAGAAAATCGAGGACAGACAGACCTTTTTTTATAAATATCGATAAGATTTTTTTTCTCCTAATTTAGATTTTTTTTTAAATGACGGATAAAGGAAAAAATAGGATTCTACTTGAGGTTTTGCCTAAAATTTCGATGATATATGTCTATGATATCATTGTGTGTATTGCAGAGTATGTTTGCCTTTTTTCTCTGTCGTCATAGTTAATTTCTTGTTCGTTCAAATTGATCTAGATTATTTCTATACTTGACATTATTGAATTAATTTTTTCCTTTTATGGGCGTAAATCCTTCGAAACCAACACTATTTTTTTCGCCATAAACGTGGCTAGGCTCTTTCTGTTTTCGTGTGACTTTTTAATCTACCTCCCATTTTGACCCTCGACCACGTGAAATGGGGTTATGCGTACATAATCAGGTACGAATAAAAGAATGAATTGAATCGTAACATGTTTGATGGGAACTGATAATAAAACGCTGTATCGAAAAAGAATTCTTTAGAATTTTGTTTGTTGTCGTAATTCGCATCTCGAAAAATCAAATAGTAGATTTTCTAATATTTAATTTGTTATTCAATGTTTTATAATTATTTTTATTAGCATTTTTGATTAATTACTTATCACTTTAATCAATTTTTGTTTATGTTTATTATTTGTCGAGGGGAAAGGCTCTCGACTACGAATCCGAAGGTCGCTGGTTCAAATCCCGTCGTGCGCAAGTAAATTTTATTAAATTAATTTGTGTCGTTTCACAATTAATTCATTTAAAAATAATATATGGTATATTTTCGCACGTTCCAGAATGGAAGATACTCTCAGTATCGCCCTGGTGAAAGACCACCATTCAGAATTGAAACGTTGCTTGTTGTAATGGCTTTTAGCTGTGTTTGGTGACCAGATCTGAATAGCCACGTATTTTCCGACCTTTCTCTACCTCTTCTCCTTCCCCTCCCCAATACCTTCAGCCTCACAACATTTTCCAATTGGCGATGCCATAGTCTCACTGGCTCCAGACGTTTGGGATCAGCTGGGACTCTTCTGAGGTATTCATATAAAAAAAATAATAGTAATGATTTGTCCATTCTTAAATTATTGTGTTCTAATTTTTATCATTTATCTATACTTGAAATTATTTTTTAGTATTCATATATTCGTGATGATAACGGCATTGCTGTCAAAACATGTAGAGATATTTATGTATTTTTTATAAAGTGACCACCATTAAGCGTGCTCCATCGGGAAGTGCACAGGGAATCCGGCTAGGGCCAATCAGAAGTAGGTGACTGCCTCGGGTTGCGGGGACGGGGGTTAATTTTCCACTACCTCAAGGGAGAGACACAAAAAAAAAGACTCTAACCAATTGATCTAATGCCATCCCCCTGTTCATCGTCTTTTTGTATCGGTGTCATACTTCAATTTAAGAACTGTTAACATCATCTTTAATTAATTCCCATATATTTTTGACCCAGATTCGATCGTTACCTTTTTTTTCTGCGTCTTTTCTGCTTCATATTTCATTTGAGATTTGTTAATATTATCTTCTACAATTAAGGTGTATAAGCTTCAATAAGTTATTCCAATAAAAAATTAATATTAATCCTAGACTTAGTCAATGGATGGCCCATAAATAAAAATAGGATAGGTATATCCGAGACACTATTTAGATTGCAAATAAATTCGAGTAGAATCTTGTAGTCAATATAGAAAGATATTGCCGAATACCACCGTGCTTATGAAAGGGATATTTTAAACTTCCTCAACTTTTAGCAAGCTGAAATTCAGAGGGCCAGGTTTGTATCTTTTTCGTAAGCTGACCTAAGTTAAATCGCCCATAAATAACACATTTTGATAGTTTTAATAAACGCAGCGTCGTCTCTTGCGTTTACGTTACAGATTTGTCTCTTAAAGTAAACGCAAAATTAACTTGTTAGCGCGATACGGACTACAAAAACTATCAAAATTTGTTGTTTATCACCGATTTAACCGCCCGTCCTTTGAGTTATTCAAAAAGTAGGTAAAAAAAAACATCGTTTTTTTTTCATTAGATTTCGCAATATTAATACATGTTAACAATATACCATTCAAAATTTTGTCTGGTATGTCTTAGGAATCACGCAGTATGACGCAGGAACAAACTTGACGTATACGAATGGTTTGTGGGTTTCGGGTATAGTTTTTTTGTACCTGAACGTACGGGATACGACTTGTTGCGTTCGGGCGATAATATTGCGACCGTATCACGCACGTTCGTACGGGTAGGGCGGTTAACTTACGTTAGTTAAAGCAAAAGATACAGACTTGGCCCCCTGAAAGGACAAAAAAACTTGACATGACAAACCCCAAGGCCAACCTTTTTGGTGCTTAATAAAGTATGTTATGTGATTTAATTTATATGTAATGCCTCACCTGGCTAGATTTATATCATTGCCTGTATGAATGAAATAGTTCCAGGTATGTTTAGGAAAGGTGGAGGTCGACAATCAGATGGGACGTGATATTTACCATCAAACGCCTGACGGGTTACGATTATCATTCCACAGATGTTCTCGCGAGGCGCCAACACTTTTGCAACCGTCCATGTCGGGGATTATTTCCTAAGCGGTACAAGGATGGTTTTATTTGATGATCATTTTTATTTGTTTTTTTTTTTTGCACAATTTATTATTCGTTATGTCTTGCATTTTAAAATTTCTCCAGCCAAACTTTTATTTCCAGAAATCTCTGTTATCTACTTGGAACAGATTTATTTCGTGCAATCGCGAAGAAGATAAATATATTAGATTAATTCTCCCCCGATGAAGGCAAGATTCTACCGAAACCGGTCGACGTGCTCGTCATTAGCTATAATCATTGCGAAGTCAGCGGTGAGAATTTAGGTCAAAGCAAAAAAAATAGCAAGAAAATGATAAATCACGTTAAAAAGAAAAAAAATGAAGGAAAGATAAATAAAAATATTTGTACCCAATGTAGAACAGTTGCGGTTATATGAAAAATAATCTCAAAACCACACAAGACATCATAGAATAGACCCGTGTTGAAAACATTGATAAAAGAAATACCTGGTTTATAAAGGATCACACAGTAATCTTCTAAGAATAGTCAATCTAATTCAGATAAGGAATACTCATACAGTTCGTCATCCATGCGTAATTTGCAAAATTCTGGTCAATCGTTTATTATTCTTGTATGCATTCAATTGACCTATTTGAGTTCGTTTTCAAGCGACCATCACCGATATTCGTGTACAAGTATAATTATATACAATTTCTGACTAATCCCCTTTGGTGTCGTAAGGTGGAATGGACTGTATGGAGATTAAAAACATCAAATGAGAACCTCTTCTTGGAAAATACCGTGTCATAAACTCCAGGAAGAGACGTGATGTGCCCCATTCGCCATGGACAAGGACATTATCCACTCATTTGGTCACATTAATCAAGCCCCTTCGTTAGAAAAAGAGTTATGTCATTTTAAGCGAGAAAATTGATTCACAGTTGTAGAAATATTTAGATTAATACTAAAGTCAAACAAAAAATATTGTATTTGACTTATTTATTTATTTCTACTTATTTATTTAAACGGTTGGCTGATTTTTGAAGACCGCTTCTTTCGGCAGGGCAAAAATCACAAAGAAATAGGGAAATAAATATAATTATGTAATCATTAAGGAGGATGTGCTGATGACTCAGTGCTGATTGAGTCGACTTTGTACCACCTCCAATATCTCCTTTACCGTTTTCCCTGACTTGATGTTACTAATTGCTCCAATTAGAAAATTGGACATCGCCCTTGTTTTTCCTTTGATTACTATTTCATTATTTTCCCACTTTGTTGTGAATCTCTGCAACAGTCAAGTAACTTTCAAATATGATCTTATCTTGAATTAAATTACTTCCTTCCACTTCTAATACTTCCTCTACCTTCTTCGTTTTCACCACTGTTAAGCGCTTCAACAAATTGGAAAGTCTTAATTTCCCTGGCTTTTTTCTTTTGGTTTCTTTTGTTCTGCAACAATCCAGAAACTTCCAAAGACACTCTTATCATGAATAGTCGATTTCCTAACACCTCCTTCCCCGACACCTCCACCTCCGGTGCTTCATTGCCTCTCCATTGACACCGCAGCTAAGTGTGGGCTCCTAACTGCCCCGGCCCGCCTCGCCTCTGCAATATACTCCAACGCTCAAAAGCCCGTGCATAATAAATTACCAGCTCCTCTGACACCACTAATCACGGTTGAATGTGTTATTGTAAGTGGGTTACCTGTTGTGCCGTGTCTTGTCTTTTGATCGGCCGTTGTCTTCCTGATGCTAATGATAATTGGACCAATTTGGCAAATGGGTTCTCGCTTTACCCTTGAAATTTCAAAAAAGACTGTACACAAAATCAACAAGAAACGAGAAAAAGTTCAAATTTTTGCGACCAAAATGGAATGAGTTTTTTCCGGTTCAGAGCAAAGTTATTCTTGTGTAGCTTTTTGTAAAAAAAAGAGCCCCGCAGAGGAGTCATCGTAAGAAACCTTTGGTTATATGTCATCTAAGGGGATATTGTGCGGCCGTTCGTTTTAAGGAGAAGAAAGAAGTTGACCTACATTGAAGAAACACGAAGATAGTTATGCCAGCACAATAACGAGTGGTACAGACAACCCATTGTCATGTGGGAAAGTCTTCCGTTTGCTGATGCTCCCAATCATGCACCCAAAGACGTTAATTCCTCGCATTTGCTTTTATTTATTTCAAGTGTACATATTTTTAATTGATTACCTATTTAATCAGTATTCCAGCCTCCTTCTACAAAGTCCCCATCGGCTTCTAATCCTACTACTTGAAATTTTATAACTGGTTCTTCACCATTAACTCCCGTCTCTTTTCTTGGTTTGCATACGAAAGCCCAAAGAAAACCTACGATTTGTGGCAATAAAATCCTCCGCACGCAACCAAATCACAAAATCCCCCGCTCTTCAAAGTTGAAGAGCCTTACCTCTTGTGAAAAGCCGAGTTTACCGTTGATTAGGTCTCTATTATGGTTTTGTAAACAACCTCTCTCGCAGCATCCACCCACCTAGTCTAGTGACAACTGCCTTATCTGTACCCAATCAATTTTAAAATCTAGCTTGTGTCCACTTTATAAAAAGTGTTTTATGCTTTGTCCTCTGCCTTTCAACTTTCCGTTTTTATGTTTGTGTCTTTTTGCGTGTCGTCTTTGCTTCGCTTTACTTGCGTGGGTTTGGCGGTGCCCCCCCTGGTAAATCAACTGAGAGTTTCCGATGTTTTCAGTTGCCATTTCTACGGCGAGCGCGACGGTAGTTCGTGCGGTGTGTTCTGGCGTCTCTCGCACTGTCAAACGCGATATATTTCATTTCGCTACATTTTATAACCCCGTCTCGAGTGTTTTGAAATTTATAATAAGTGAGTGGTCATTAAAAACACATACATAAACCAAACGTACACAATATTTTCAATCAAAATTACACAGAAATTGTTTTATAATTGCTAAATATAACCCGGCGTTTGCTGAACAGAACTGTTTACGTTAGACCTTTTCGCAAAAATACCGTTGTCAAATTTACGATCTTTCGATAAACTTCGCAATTTTTGATGTTCTTGAAGAAATTTTTGATTAAATTTGATTTTTAACGACGACAGTAATCAGTATTATTAATATTTTGTTAGATATTTAATATTGCTGTTTTCCGAATATTTTTATTACAATGTTGTTTTGAAGACATTTTAAATTAATTTTATTTGTCGCTCCAACGTGAATACCAACTCTGGCTTTGACATTTCTCGCCAAGCTTGTCGCCCCATGGTCTTTTCTCAGGAGCACGGGTCCCTGTCACCGTATCTCTTCTGCTCGTCATCGAGAGATGTTTTGATTACCTTGTCGTGTTTTAATTATAATAAATTTAATATTAAATTATAATCCTCAGAGACGACGTTCAAATTTATGTGATACTCGGTCGGGAATTCACGGACGTTTTCATACAAACATGCAATTATTTTTACATCTCGCTTACGTCAAGTCATGCTCGTAAATAACGATTATTTTAATGGTGAGCTTGAAAAATTGACTTTTTTTTATAAAAATCTTATCGATTTTTTTTTTTAAATGTTGAATCGTTGCAATTTTTTGTTGTATTTCATACACAACAAACCCATGTTACAACAGTCATAAACAGTGAGATGTAATCCAAAATATCTTCAAGAATGGGTTCTTATTATAATCCAAACATCAAAATACCGTTATTATTTCTAATAATTGTTTTTACATTCAAGCAATGTCTCGTTTTTTTTTTTCCTTTTTAAACAATTTTCAAAGTATCAGAATTGTTTGTTGGATGAATAATTATTGTCGAATGGTATTTTGATTTTACAATTTCTTTACACAGGTCATTACCACAAGTGTCATGTGATTTTTAAAAGTGAAAAAAATTGTATTGACAGTGACTGAAGAGTGACGAGGGTGAAACCGGTGTTCCTCGAACCACTTTCTTTTCCCCGAAATAGAAACTGTTTGAAGGGGTTGCCTACATCAACAAAATAATTAACGAGAACACAATATTTAAAAAAAAAAAAACAAATTATAAACACAAGTAATCGAAATAAAACAACGAAAAATTAAATTAAACAACGAAGTAACGAACCATTCCTTAATTTTATTAATAAATCATTATCGCATCCATTTGGCTCAATTATTAAAAACGTAACTGATAGTGCTAGTTAACCAATATTATACTAATAACAAAGTTGCCATGTTATAACCATTAAGCATTTTAATAAATTTATAATCAAATATATAATAATCGACCCGATGATACGTATTTGCGAATTGGCGCAGGTATTTTAAAAACCTAAATGAATAAAACATGTTCGCAGTAGCAACACATGTCGAACGTCCTTGCTAAAAAAGACAAGACTGGTTGACTGAAAAAGAAATAATAAATAAAAAAAAGTGTGTCACGTATAGTTGCAATCATAGTGAGTCATTCAATTCAGCGACTGCAGAACAGAAACTCGACAGTAATAATACCGTACCTTGGATTTTGGCGAATCCAAAGACGGTATAAAATTTTTGCGCAATCCAACCGCTGTTGGCTGCATATAAAAGTGATTTTAAAACTGCCATAAATTAGTCAATAAAAATAACGAAACGAAATTAAAATAAAACTTGTGTATTGTGTTTTAAAAAAAATAATAATAAATCGCGTCCGAGGATTGATCCCTGTGGGATTCCCGTCAGTCAGTGCTCAGTGCGTTTATATACCATAACAGTGGCGACCTAGCGGTCCAGTCGTCGATATGTCGACGCAAGCCTATTACAAAGACAGGCTAGGGTTCGATCCCCGTGAAGAGGCTTTGAGAGAAGCCGGTGGCGGAGGAGGAGGACCTGTGAACGGTAACAGCAACGGGCAGTACTACCAGAGGCCGCAGCACAACAGCGGCAGCAATGGCCACGGGAAGGAGCACGGGGCCAGCGGACCGCACGACCAGGTCTACGAGGAGAACTTGACCAAGTTCAAAGGTACAACTTGCTGGGGATTCTATGTCGAACAGTCAGGTCTGTGTAAAAGGTACTTTGAATGGCGTGCGCATGGTTTTTTTTTTTGCCTAGAGTCTGTTTGTTTTTGTTTGATTTGTGAAGCATGTTTTTTTGGCTGGAGTTTGTTGTTTTTGTTTGACTTGTGATGTTTTTTTTTGCGTGAAGTATGTTTGTTTGATGTGTGAAGCATGATTTTTTTGGTAACAGTGTGATTAATTGTTTAAACCCTAAACAAAAGGCCCATACCAAGCATTAGTCATTATTCCTGCTCATTAACCAGACTGGACAAAACGATGATGGTTTTAAATGCATTGTTATTGCAAATGTTTCCCTTTTGCAGGTGTTTTATTGCCCCATTTTACAATAAGATGATGTTGGCAAAAAGCTGCATATGATATTTGATTACACGCGTAGCTTTGTCAAAATACTGGCAACATACTACACTAGCGGCCCAGGCTATAAGGCTTCTAGGCTTGCTATTATAATAAATATTTTATCCTCTTTCTAAACAATTTAGGCAGTGCGGGAGCAGAGAAGGTTTAAATGTTAATACAATCCTAATAGCCTCCTTATAAAAGTATATATACAAGAGCAAAAGAGTAAAATCATGTGTAGGTCACCTAATATTTAATTTTTGATTTTTCCATTTCTTTAATTTATTAAAAATATTTATTTATTTATTTATTGTATAATATACGCCCTATATGGGCTTTTACATATAAAGTTAGTTATAATAAACAGGTGCAAAACACATCACAGTGGGTTCAAAGATAATATATCGAACATATACAGGAAAACATAGTGTATACAATAGACACATATATCAATAATTATCCAGGATGTGTGCAATAATCGTTTGTTTGTACTTGTATTAAGAGCAGTTGAAAATATCTACTATATCCTTCACAGTATGTATGTACTCGTATGTATGTATGTATGAAAAAAAAACAATTCGCGCAACTCGGGCAGCTAGAGGGAGCCAGTGTAGCATGTCGCCATTAAATGTCAGGAGCTGGAGGTGTTATCCTTTTTAAGCGTATTTGCTAATGTTCAGCCTGGTTTAAAGAATACTTAATTCGCCCCAGATTTGTATTGAAAGATTTACCTAAAACAAACGGTATGAGTTCCTGTGTCATTTCCTTGACACCTTTCAAAACTCTGTAGCCAATGATTTAAATAAAATTGCTAACTGAAAATAATTACGCTGACCAAATTTCACGACACCCCACCGCTTTTAGCGCTCTTTATTGAGATTTAAAAACCTCATTTTAATATTTAATCATTGTAGAAAATAATATTAACATAATCTAAATGAAACATGAAAACGGAAAAAAAAGACTGAAAATAAAAAAAAATTCAGTCACATCTGGGACTCGAACCCAGGACCTCTGCCTATCCGGGCCAACCGCTTAACCAACATAGCTAATGAGAGTTCAATTTATGTCATCTTCATCGATATCATATCTCAAATTAGGATAGGCAGAGGTCCTGGATTCGAATCCGAGATGCGACTGAAATTTTTTTATTTTCTGTCGTTTTTTCCGTTTTCATGTTTCATTTAGGTTATGTTAATATTATTTTCTACGATGATTAGTTATTACTATTACCGTTTTTATGTTTTTCTTTCTGTCCTTGAATGATTCTAACACCTCTTTTTGCCATGTAACAGTAAAATTTCACTAAACGTCGCTTAACAAATTAATTTTAATAATTCAATTATGTAAACATTTCCGTATTACTTACAATCCAGAAGTCGACGCTAACAAAATAGCCAAGTTCTTGATTGCAGTTCCTGATATGAAATGATGTCAGACCATCCGGTCGGCACTTGTGGTATTCCGCTAACCATCCTGCACTGGTCACTTTTAATTACAGATTGCATCGCCTGTGATTATTTCTCCTGTGAATCATCAACAGCACTGTTCGTTAAGCTCGCGTGACTGTCTCAAACGCGTACCTTCCTCAAACTACTGACTGCACTAAACTTTATACCTGCACTTGTAATCAGTAATGATTAGGTTACCCTTTCATCTGTGGAATAGTGTTTGCAAGGTAATTGCTTGGTCTAACGACTCGATTGTAATGTTTACCTTGAACTTTCTAATGTTTATCGAGTAGATTACTTATCGTGTTGAAGGCATATATTATTTCATACTATAGATTACCTACTGTGTAATCTATCGGAAGGTTGAAAGAAGCAAATCTAATTTACATATTAAGTTCGGAGTGTCGGGCTCTGAAACTTGGAAGAGCCAACCGCAAGGTCTCAATAAGTTATTCCTCGAATCTCTATTTATAAAAATGAATGTTTGTCTGTCTGTCTGTCCGTCCTCGATTTTCTCAATAATTACTCGACCGGTTTCGCTGAAATTAGCGCAGTTTGTAGTAATTTCTGTTTCTTATTAGTGCCGGGAAGGTTTAGAGAGTAGTTTGAATGAAATCCAATATGTAAAACTGTTGCTATAACGTTTTAAAATTAGTATGAAAAACATTGAACCCTCCATGTTGTATTAAGGTTAGCCCATAGATATGCCACTCTTGTTAGCCACAGATTACATATTCAAAAGAAGGTTTGTTTGGGTAGAATATTTTCAAAGTGTATACCTACTTAAGTACTTTATTTAGATATATTTTGAAAAACTGAATGTTTGGAATGAAATAAAATTTTCAAATGAATGTTTCTTAGTTCAGATATAGTGATTAATATTCGTCAAAAGGCATTAATTTCGCTGTCAAATCAATTATTATTATTTTTATCTGTGTCTATAATATATAGTACACAGATAAAAAGAAATAAGAGGAACAAGTTTTTGGATTGTAGATAAGTAAAAAGATAATATTATAAAAAAAAATTAAACAATAGCTCTTATGCGATGCTCTTATAATTGTTGAACATAAAAAATGTCATTCAGGTATCTTTTAAACACGGGTAAATTTATATTAAGTAAATCTATAGCAGGGGTGAATTTATTTCCATGTGTATAGAGGCGAGAAATGGGTGCATGCATTTGGTAGTTAGTCCCAGAATTATTGTTACAAAATAACATATTATCACTGTGTCGAATTAATTCATAATCCCCCTCCGACTCCCCTAATAATAATAATAATAATTGGATGATTTGTATAGCGCCGTTTTTGTGAAAAATCACCTCAAGGGCGCTGTACAAATATTACTTCCCATTCTTTATCTAATTGTGTACAAACAGATACAGAAAAACATACTTACCTGGCAGGTCGCTTCAGATGAACACAGTTTAATTAGAAAATTTATGTATAGAGATGATTGTTTTACAGTTGCTACTTTATCGTCCTTTTCTATTGATGTTACATTTATTAGAAGATTGGTGGCACAAGAAGAGTTGGTATTTATTGAAATATTTATAATTTTAGGACTGGAAAATATCCTACCGCTGAATAATCCCCTATCCCCCATTAAGACATTCTTAACTTGTAAATTATTTTTTTATTCATTCTTTATTCGGTTTGATGCTTTCTGTGAAAGCATTCTTCGGGTTTTATCTTCTCATGTTGTAGAAAATATTTTTCCTTTTAAAATGCAATCTTATCATTGGTATTATTTGCTATAATATGGCTAAAGTTAACGGAATGTCTAATCTTTAAACCGATAAGATTATTTCATTCGTCAAATTATCGTAATTTAATAGTGGCTCATCTAAGATTCTCACGTAGGTACCCTAACTTATCTCGAATTTGCTATTTTTTTTTAAGTTGTGTAGAAACTTGCGTGGTCGAACTCTAGTTTTTGCCTAACGAATAAACTATGAATCGTAATCAAATGAAAGCGTCATCATTACCGACGTATTTTTCGCTTACGTAAAAATGTATTGATTATGCCGTCAACCGTGGATTAAAAAGTCAGTCTTACTTATGATTGATGCATCCAATGAACGCAAAACAATGCGTGTAATTATATATAATTACACGAAGCGACAAATTTATCCGTTATAATCTTGATTCGACATGATAGACAAGACTTTAAGAGGAATGGCTGCGCGTCCTGTTTCATACAAAACTTAATTTTGGTTTTGAGGCCAAAATACTCACCCAAACCTAGTAAATATCTAGTGCGGATTAGAAGTAATTTATTTATTTTCGTTTACATTATGAAATATAGTCCATTAAAGGAATTGATTTTTGGCGATTTTAGAGGCACCTTTAACAATTATTCTATATATAATAAGTGATTTAAAAAAAGTTTTATCGCATCTACTTTGAAAAATTAATCTAGTATAAAATTTAAAAAAAATTAAAATACATTAAAATAAGCATTATGGTGAGCTTTAAATTAAATTAAAAACGACCAATTTACGTTCTAACACAAATTTGCCGTACATAATTTAAAATATTGACCCGAAAAAAACCTTTTTTTTTTCAATGTATTATTTTTTTAATATTTTTATTAACATAATCATATTTACATAGCAAATATAAAATTATGAAATTTTTTTTTCATGGCATATACTTCATAATTTAAAACAAAAATAAATAAAGTACTTTTTAATCCGTACTAGATTATTACTAAACCTTTAATTTTAAAAAAAATATATCATTCAGTTTGGATGGGTATTTTGGCCTCAAAACCAAAATTAAGTTATGTATGAAACAGGCAGCTAAGCCGTTCCCCTTATACTAATCTCATAAAAGAACCTTCTAATAACACGCCATCATATTGTCTACAGGGGTTAAAAAAATAATATTGTGCTTCTATCAACTTCAATTATAGTCAGTAATGGCGTCTGGACTTCCTTGCATATTGTCGCCCTTTGAAATTTATAAAGAAAATATATCTACATATTAAAAATTCCGAGCAGAAAGTGTTCATTGTAATTTTGTGAGTTCACCGTTCGAGAGTTTGTGCTGATTTATATTGCTTATCCACAGTAAAATTAAAATATCTGATTCAATACACAATTACGAAATAATCCAGATTCCAGCAATGAAACTCGATATTGCTTATCCACAGTAAATTTAAAATATCTGATTCAATACACAATTACGAAATAATCCAGATTCGAGCAATGAAACTCGATATTGCTTATCCACAGTAAAATTAAAATATCTGATTCAATACACAATTACGAAATAATCCAGATTCGAGCAATGAAACTCGATATTGCTTATCCACAGTAAAATTAAAATATCTGATTCAATACACAATTACGAAATAATCCAGATTCGAGCAATGGAACTCGATATTGCTTATCCACAGTAAAATTAAAATATCTGATTCAATACACAATTACGAAATAATCCAGATTCGAGCAATGAAACTCGATATTGCTTATCCACAGTAAAATTAAAATATCTGATTCAATTACGAAATAATCCAGATTCGAGCAATGAAACAATTTTTTAAATGTAATAAAATTAAATAAATGCTCAAGAAATTAGATATGAGTGTTAAACAAACAATTTTGTAAAACGTTTTTATTTTTATTTATCGAGTTATTAACAATTTACTACCACCTTACTTTAGAGACAAACTGCATTACATGAAAGACTCCCACACACACCATATAAGACAGAAAGAAGATATTACACTACAAAAAATAAACAAATCTCAAACACAAAATTGTTACCTGTATAAATGAATTAAAATCTATACCTTACTTCCCAGTGCTAGATTAACCCTTACCACTCCATTATTTTTTAATATTTGTTGTCAGCCAACTCTAATTTAAATAATGTCAAAATATTAATTTATTGACAGGCAGTTACAAAAAGGTTATTTTATAGTAAAACAAAAACGAAAAACAGTCAAAATCTTATTAAAGCGTAAATTTAATTGTTTTTTTATCGAATAATCACAAGAAACAACGTCACGTGTCAAGTTTTGAACCCAAAAATACATCACGCACACACGTCTTATCTTGTCGGCTGCCAGCCGACAACTGAGTTGTAGCGTACAAATAGTGATGTCGGCTGGCACCCGACAAAGGAGTGGTAAGGGTTAAGCATATTTAGAGTAAAACGTAAAAAATATGTATGATATAAATATTAGAAATAAGAAATATGTAAATTAAAATTTTAAAATATATAAGTTTATATTAGACCACGTGAAGTGAAACTATTTTAAGTTTAATAAATAAATAAATACATTAAAGAGAATGCTAAAAAAACGATAATATTTTTATGCACTTCAGTTTTTCGCAAAGGTAATTTGTCTTTATTCTCCACTCTAACGCTCTCATGATAATTTATTCAATTCTTATAATTTGTGAGATCATAAATATTTATACCTGGCTGTTAATCAACTTCTACTAGGAACTGGTTATATCTTTATTGTTTTATTGCGTTTTGCCATTCAGATGTTAATATTTCTTGTAGTTTTGTACTTTTACATTTATTTCAGTAAATAAGTGGATCATTAACTTACAGACGTTCAGTAAAACTATGTATTAATTTATTACTAATATAAATGAAGTAAATAATATACTCTGTATTCACTGCTTTATTAATACACAGATATCAAAATATATATAATATCTATGTATTGATAATGTGGTGAATACAAAGTATATTATTTAATCATTGTAGAAAATAATATTAACATAACCTAAATGAAACATGAAAACGGAAAAAAAACGACTGAAAATAAAAAGATTTAAGTCGCAGTTTGGACTCGAAATCAGGTCCTCTGCCTATTCGGGGCAATCGCTTAATGAATTTAGCTAATGAGACCAGTTCAATTTATGTCATTTTCATCGATATCATATCTCAAATTCAAGATTTTTCAATATTATTTTCCATTTTTTATCCTATATTATTGGCAGCTATCTTTATAATGATTACAAAATAGCTATTAATTAAACTTTTTTTTTTTAAATAATTACATTTATAAATATATTAAATAAAAAAATTACCACTGCAGACAATTGAACCTAGGTCAACTGCTTGGAAGGCTGTATATACTGACCAACCAACCATCATCAGTTTTAAGGCCTGCGGCATAAATTCATTATATGTTTTGAAAATAAATAATTCTTTTTTTCATTAGAACGTTACGTACATCACATCACATCCGAAATTATTATATTGAATGATGTGATCTATATATATATACATATAAAAGGTAATATTCGTAGGTGTATCCGCTATAGACTATAAAACTCTAAAACTGATGGACCGACTTATGCGTCCGGTGAAGGTTTAAGGATAGCGGTAGTGGAAGGTGTAGGGGGAGAGGTAGGTATAGCTGTAGGGGTAGGGGTAGCTGTAGCGGTAGGTGTAGGGGCAGATATACTGGTAGGGGGAGAAGTAGGGTTAGTGGTAGCTTTAGCGGTGGGTGAAGGGGTAGGGGTAACGCATCACAACCTCAAAGCTTTACTCCAAACCATTCATAACCCCGGGCAATACATCTAGTATTTTACAAAATACCCGTAAATTTCTTTAAACGGTGCACACTGTTTATCTGTTCAACTCTTTTTATTTATAAAAGTGTTTACCATGAAAGTCAGTTCGTTTATAATTTGCACGTTTTTACGACACCTCGAACAGTTGGTATTTGCAGTACGTGGAACTGGTCCGATTTACCATTCGATTTCGCTTTTTTCAAGAGTCCCAACTGCTCTCAACCGCCGGGAGTGGGACTAAGGCATTTCCAATCGGGGTATGTTGCGAGGCTGAAGGCTTATTTTTATCTCGCTTGGGACAACCTGGCAACTGAACGTACAATTTTAAAAGTGATATAAATCATTACATATCTTTATAATCTATCGGATCCAGTAGTAGTGTTATCATTATAGTGTTGAATTTCATATATGAAACTATGCTGATACCCACTGGCGGTTTCGTGGCTTTTGAGTGACGTTATTTATGTTGTTGAAGCCGAAAATTTATTTATTTCATTATTCATTTATTTTTCTTTTTTGTATGGAGAATTAGATGGTAGTCGGGGCAGTGCCCCACCTAACTGAAAAATCTTCATACAGAAAATTGATTTTTGGAAAAAAAATCATTTTCGGCTTCAACAACATCAATAAAGTCGTATTTTTCAATCTTAGCACTCTAGCTCACTCAAAAGTCACGAGCCGCCACTGTTGAGTGATACCAAATGTGATTTTAACACTAATAATGATACTTGGCTAATTTATACCTATTAAAAGCTAAAAAATAAATATGTTTTCAAAGAAACCTTTGTTGTGTGACATGACAAAATGTAACTCTCTATCATCAATATATATAAAGAAAAGTGTCACGGGCTGTGTTTGTTAGTTTGTTTTGTATAAAAAAAACTACAATTTTATTCTGAGCACGATGAAATTTTACACACTTTACCTTAAAAACAAGAGGAAAGTCACTGTTTACTTTAAATTTAAAAAACACCCCTAATAGCAGGATTTTTGTACTCGATGAAATTTTGCATACTAAAATAAGAGGAAAACTACTGATTAGGGGTAGGGGTAACACATAACAACCTCAACACATTCCTCCAAACAATTCATATTCCCGGACAACGCCGGGTACTTCTGATAGTTATTCATACGTAATACCCCAAGTGGGTTTCGCGTTTACAAAAGTTTCATGTTAAATTTTTCTCAGATTTAAAACAAAATTTATGTTACTTTTGTAATACTTTTTGTTAAATTTTCTATAATAAGTGGCTGATTTCCCTGGTATTTCCACCTCTATGATCTCACATTCTTACATAGTCTTTCACATCAAACGTAATAAAAGCCTCTAAAATTACAAAATTGAAGACAATCTGCTATAGATGATGTAAGTATATCATCAGGTACTTTGACTTGGAATTACTTTGGTAAATTCCCGAGAGGGCGTTGTCTCTGAACGCAATTAAACCCGAAGACGAAAAGCGATCAAAACAAAGGAATGCCTGCCCACGGCAATCTAATCAACACACCGTCAAGTCGCTTCCAATTGACCAATGAATGAACAAGTGCATTTGTGGTATGCAGTCATGCCGCGGGGAGCCTTTTGCAACCTATCTCTTTCTGGTACATCTTTCTTTTCCGAGAAAGAGGGAGAGGTCACTCCTTTAGTGCAACACTGCACTTGGCAGGTACCCTCAGTGTGGAGTGAGATAGAGATAGTTGCTATTACAAATATGTACTGAGACGCAGGTGCATTTGTGCATTTAGAAAGATGACCAAATTAACTGCATCAATATTAGCACAGTGCTGATAGACTTAATATAGGTTAATTTTAAACGTTATTTTTACCGTTGTTTGCGATTTTTTGCTTAATACGTAAATTTCTTTATGTCTAATAAATAATAGTACTGTCGTATAGTGGTTTTCCGGAAACCCTTTATTTAAAAAAATGTTTTTTTCCGGATCCCCGACTCGCTTTCCAACAATGTGTAGAATCGCATAATCTTCAAGTGTGCAAAATTTCATCAAAAAGTACCAAAATTTTGCTTTAAGGGATAGGAATGTGGGTGGATTATCGAAATCTCATGTAGACAGCGAGCCTTCTCTTATTTTCTAGGTCAAGTGTTCAAAATTTCATCAAGTTCTGAATAAAACTAAAAGATTTGTATACAAAACAAACAAACGTAAATAGTCCAGGGCACTTATTCATATATTTGCTAATATTTATGACATTTCACCCCAAGGGTGCAGTGTATGATAGGTATCAGTGTTACTTTTCAACATTGCTCAGATATAATACTATTTAAGCTACGTTACCGAGATTTTATTTATGTATGCTCATGGTAATGATAACATGAAATAATTTCTTCAAACGATTGGTATTCACTTTGTGGTGTCATTATTAATATGTACATATCAACGTGTTTTCAAAGCGATGCTTTCTTCTTCAGGAATATATAGAATACTAAAAAATAATAATGTCTAGTATAGACAAGTGATTAACATAGAACCCAATAATGAAAGAATAGACAAATTATAAAGATAAACAATAATTGATTAAAGTAAGTAAGTAATTAATCAAAAATATTAATAAAAATTATTATTAAACATTGAATAACAAATTTGTATTAGAAATTATTTTTATTAATTATATTAATATGAAAATAAATTTAAAATATTAAAATAAAATAATATTTGAATGTTTGATTGTTAATTATATTTAATTCACTATTTACGCTTTTTCTGATTTTTTAAATTTCAAATTTGTATGTATGTGTGTATATTAATAAAGTGGTGAATACAAAGTAATTTTTAATTCATTTATTTAATAAGATGAAATGTTCAATTTGCAATATTCGCTTTTGGCGTTTTGCAAAAAATCTCCATTCGTCTTTTCATCATGGGCAAATCTTTTCATCCACATTTCTACATAATACGTTAACACATTGTAATATTTGCATAATATTCCAAACGAGACGATAAATAAACATGTTTGGAAACTGTCGTGCAGGTTACGTCCAACGCGGTAATCTTCGCGAAATTTCACTATGATGAAGTCATACGGATATTATGATAATATGTGCACACGTTTGATCTGTAAAAACAATGACAAAAACATGAAATCATCTGCTGAGTATCGCAATTAAAAGACGACGTGCAAAACAAACAGAATGATGTCATCGGATAATCTCCATAAATATTGCTATACAATCGAAAGATAAATTGCAATAGCCGTAGATATATATAGGTAATAAACATAATGCTCAATCAACTCTCTTGTGTAATTTTCTTAATGTTTTACCTGCGGTTTCAGATAAAAGCAATCCTTGAAACAAATACTTTATCTACGAAGCAGAAACTACGATACACGCAATTATCACCTGGATAGTAGAACAATATTTTTATTTTGTAGAAGAAGTATTGCTATACTGTTAAAGTATAATATAAAGATAATATCAGCAACATCTCTCGGTGAATAATCACGTTCCGATTGGTATTGGCTTACACGTAGAAAGAAATGATCTTAGATTGAATTTACTGTAACAACCGAGATAAACAAACGAACTAATCATCCTAATATGAGATTATAAATAAAATACAATTTGTATTCCCCACTTCTTAGTATTTTCACGAAACCTGAACAATATAATTCCTTAAAATAATTCAGGGACTTACCACAAAATTTTAAATTTTTCAAGGTAAATAGCATTCACGTCATTATAAAACAATTAAGAACAATCCGCTATCATTAAATGCGGTGAAAATAGATTTTAACTGTAAGTACTGGACAAGATAAATAATTTTAATTACAGAATTATTTTCCGAGTAAATCGTTGTTTACCGAAAATATTACCTAAATCATAAAATTTTAAATTGGTGGTTTGCGGTAAATAAAATCATAAGTAATTCGTTTCGATGTAGCCGAAACAGCCGTCACCATAAAAAAAACTGCCTGAGAATTTAATAATGACATTATTAAATTTGATTTATTTTAAACTAGTTGAAGTACCCGGCGTTGCCCTGGGGTTATGAATGATTTGTAGTAAAATTTTGAGGTTGTAATGCTGGCTAAGTCCTCCATTTACGACACAAGCAACATCTTCCGCTTACTGTGATGGTAGTAGTTTCAAATATTGTCAGGTTATTCGTAACGAGGGAATATTTGTCTTTCTTTAAAAAAATAAATAAATGCGTTACCCCTACCCCTACACCTACACCTACTCCAAACCTTACCCTACCCCCACCTCAACTCCTACACCCCACCCCTTAGCTTTCCTCTTATTTTGAAAGTCAAGTGTGCGAAATTTCATCAAGAAGAACCAAAATTCAGCTTTTACGGGGTAGGAAATCGGGAAGGGGGGTGATTTTCCGAAATAGCGGGTATATAGTGACCTTCCTCTTGTTTCGCAAGTAAAATGCTCAAAATTTCATCTTAATAAAACTGTAGATTTGTATGCAAAACAAACAAACTTACCCGGTACATTCTTCTTTATGTATTTTAAATAATAAAAATTATAATACATTTGAGTTCTTGGATAGGCTACATTTCACTCAAATTCATTTTCAATGTGACTTTACCTATCTTTTTAACGGTACGTCGAATAAGGAATGCATGGAGTATCGTCTAGTCATACCTACAGATAACTTAACAGTAACTGGGACAATGCCAGCGCCCACGAGCTATCACCAACTGGTGACTAGTGCCCTAGGTGACTATGTCCGAGCGGCTAGGTACTCCCGGTCTGTGTGACATCCAATAATAAAGAGCGTGTTGAATCGATACCCACCCATGTCCCACGGCACTTAAAATCAGTAAATTGAATTGAGTGGAGATAGTAGTTATGTCGGACTGTAGATAAATACTACTAATAATAGGATGATTTGTATAGCGCCGTTTTTGTGAAAAATCACCTCAAGGGCGCTGTACACATATTACTTCCTATTATCTATCTAATGATGTACAAACAGATACAGACAAAAACATAGTTACCTGTCAGCTCGCTTTGGATGAACACGGTTTTATTAGAAAATTTAAGCATAGAGATGGTATTTTTCCAGTTGCTATTTTATCCTCCTTTTCTATTGATGTTACATTCATTAGAAAATTTGTGGCACAAGAAGAGTTGGTATTTATTTGAAATAATAAAATTTTTAGGACTGGAGAATATTTTTTAAATGACCTTAAAACACGTAAGATGTTTTTAATTGATATTACCATTTTTTTTACACATTTAGTTATCATCTTTAAATATGTGTGTCTTATTCTGGTAACCTAGTACATATTCGATTTTTTCCGTTTTTTATATAAATAATCGCAACTGGGAATTTGGGTATGTTTTGAGGCTGAATGGAGTGGATAAGGGGAAGACGATGGGGAAGAGAAAGGTTGAGAAGTACCAGCCCATTTCACGCAAGGTTTCTATTATGAACGGTTGTCTTTTATCAGAACGATACTGAGAACTTCTACCACTCTGGAAAGTACCGCAAATATACTATTATATATTTTTACATTATATTAAGGGCCAGCTGCCAAAAATGAACCTAAACATCACTCTGTAGTTTGCTAACTCCAACATTACTATAAATCATTTATTTGTAAATTTTATACGGGTAGTTGAGAAAATCCATAAGTTTTCAAAGGATGTAATTCCTCGAACTGTATTCTTTTAAATTTATTTATTTATTTACGCCCATTACATGATTTTACGTGGACATTTACAAATAATATTGAAAAGGACATAAGATATAGGAATTATAATAGATAACATAAAAAGAAACAACATAATTTGATGCTTTTATCCAGAGTTAAATAGTTTCAAATAACCTAACTCTGCTCGATGAAAAAAAAACCGTACTAATGCGTGCTTATACTGTAACATTGATGTACCAAATATGTCGACAACATCCAAGTATTTGTTCCTCAGATGTTGAATTAGTTGCATAGGGGAATAGTATTGCGACGCTGATGTTGAATTGTCACAATACAATGAATGATGATGATGATAATTGGATTACTTCTATAGCGCCGTTTTCGTGGGAAAATCACCTCAAGGGCGATTTACAATTAATTAAATAACATGTACAACCAATACCTTACAGCTAAACTTTATTACTAATGGCTTATAAGTAAGACTTATGGCTAGGGACTAACTACTGAGACTTATAATTAGTGACTTACATCTATGGCTTATAGGTAGTGACTTACCAACTAAAAGTTATAGCTAGTGATAATAAAGTATATAATCGTAGTCTATGCATTAATTTTATTAAATACATGCCCACATGTCTGAAAATAGGTCTAAAATAGAGTCTAGATATAAAATTACAGTTTATTTCGTGCATAAAATAAAAGATTACTTTTAATCCTTATTATTGTCGTTTGAAACCGTATACATTTTCCTAACTACCCTGATATAATTTACAAATAAATCTTTCTTAGTATTTCTTGCGTTATTATGGATTTGTAGACGAGGTTCTTAACCCCTCGGCCACGGAGATCGTCCTGAAAAATATGGATTGGTCATAGTTCCACTTGCTCCGAGTAAAAACAAGAGGAGTTATTTTATTTTTAGTTTAACGGAATAACCAAAAACAATATCAAAATGACAGTATTTTTAGTACAGTATGTTATCGCGGTCTTTAATCCGCACTTAGTCTCACTTTCCCCTCGAGACTTTCGCATTTAGTTGCACTTCCCGCTCTGATTGTTAAATTTCTGTATTTGGCCATCGTCTGACTGCGCTTTGCATTCCAATTATTCAATTGCAGGAAACTTATAAACGGTACAAATTAATACTCTGCATTTACGGTCTTTCATTGTATGTATTTCTTCATGCATGCCACCGTGTTACTTTTCCCTGGAAGTGTTACTTCGGGAAAGACTATATTAATCACTACAGTTTGTCGTAAGCAGATGCAAAAACACACTTACCCGACAGGGCACTCCAATTTAACACATAATATTATAAAGTTTTAGCTTGGGAAGATAAGTTTTTGTACGCACAGGACACTAACTAGCTAACTAACTAACCATCACGCCGTTTCTCCGCAGGGGTAGGCAGAGAGGATGGACCGCCAAACAACTCGATCTTGGCATACACTTCTTGCTTCATTCACTTTCATACAACGTCTCATACATTCTCTTCTGTTATTCTGACTTCTGACATGGCCCGACTCAAGTATTTGGTTCACTTGATCGTGTCACGTCTTCCTTGGACGTCCCCGGCTTCTTATTCCATTCACATTCGCGTCATATATTCTCCTTACACTCCTTTCTTCATTCATTCGCTCTACATGCCCACACAATATTAGAAATCACTGCACATTGAATGATATTACAGTCAGTATTTTATTCTTATTTCTTATTGATATTACATTTATTAGAAGGTTAGTGGCTAAAGAAGAGAAAGTATTTATTTTAAATATTAATGTTTTTTTTTCTAATTTAGGACTGGAGAACTGATTTTAAAAATGTGTGAAAAAATCTAAAACTTCTACTCGGGGTTTAACTGAAATTTTCAATGATCATAATTATTTACATTAACAAATATTTGTAGCTATTTACAATGTTGCTGATTTTTTTTTTTTACGTGAATACCTCACAAAAGTCCCAACTGCTCCCAACCGTCTGGAGCCAGTGAGACTATGGCACCCAAATTAGGGAATGTTGTGAGGCTGAAGGTATTGGGGAGGGGAAGAGGAAGGTGACGGAAATAACCGGCTATTCAGATCTGGTCACCAAACACGGCTAAAAGCTATTTCAAGCAACGTTTCAATTTTGAATGGTGGTCTTTCACCAGGGCGACACTGAGAGTATATTCCACTCTGGAACGTGCGCAAATATACTACATATTATTTTTAAATTAATTAATAGTGGAACAGCACAAATTAATTAAATAAAATTTACTTGCGCACGCCGGGATTTGAACCCGCGATCTTCGAATTTGTAGTAGAGAGCCTTACCCCTCGACCATGGAGGCCGATTTTGAATAGTTTCAATCTTTTCTGTAAATGACTAGGTCGCTATGTAATTTGGGTTTGAGGATATTTGTTACTGGAACCTTATACCTTTTCCTTATTATTTTTGTGATTTTGTGTTAGGTTATTTAGATGTTAAAAAACAAAATCGAAGTCTCAGATTACAAAACAATAAATAAATAAAAAAAAACATGAAAATTTATTACAACGTTTTTTCTTGTTTCTTTGAAACGAACTATCAAACGCAAAATGTGAAAACATTGGAATGATATAAACACTTTTCTTTTTTTTTTAGTATGTAGCTTGTTGTTTCCATAGTAATGACGTTTTGTAGTGCCAAAATAATAAATATCTACAATTGAATGCCAAGCTATACGAGAAAATTTAAAATATTGGTCATTCCAAAACATCAGATTTTGACTTTGGGCCATCCATATATTACGAGAATGAATCAGTATTCCGGTTGTCAGTTCAAATTCGTTACGCGTGAAACCCGTTTTATATAATATGAATGAAATATCGAAGAAACCCACCTAGCCGCGTGCTATGTTGGGCGTTTGTCAATCATTGTTTATTTCTAGGAAATATTCGAGTAATGTTGGATGCACGATTAGTGAGAAATGGATATTAAAATATTGTAACACATGAGCCGTATTAATGTCGTTTTGATGAGTCGTTCATGAACGAACCATGAGCCGTGAGCCTACGACTCCTGATAAACACGTGCCACGACTCATTTTAACTGTGTCTTTCTTTGACAAACCTTGGAACCACTGAACAAAGAGTGTTTATTTATCTAAAAAGATTAACATATCTCAGATTTTAGATAGTATTCTTACGCATTTCTACGATGGCGCATCTTTAAATAAGGTATTTTGTTCTGATTTATTCATATAAAATCATCGTATCCGTGTCTAATTTCAACAATGCTAAATTATGCCTATGACCGTTGGACTTGCAATTAATATTTGGCGTCATGTTGCATCTGAAAGCATTTGTTATCTAGGGTTCACACATTTGTGTGTAGATATAAGAATATTTATCGCATTTATACGTGTGGAGGCACTCTACAGCACGCAACCGGTGCCTGACAGTCTGGCATCTGTAAGTTATGTACCTAACTGGAGCTGTAGGAGTTGGGAGTCGTATGAACTGGGAGTCGTGGTAGATATTGCCGGCTCTTATATGTGCCGGCTCTTAAATGAATCGTCGTTCAATTGAGTCGTACGAAAATGTTGAGCTGGTACCGTGACTCCCGCTCTTAACAAAATGAGTCATGACCCATCGCTAGGATATCACCATATGAGTGGAAGTTTGTGTAAAGAGGACACTGATCGATACTGGACAAAACATATCGTATATATTTTATTAAAGAAAAACAAACATTCCTGGGTTACGAATAACCTGACAGTCATTGGCGTACATTGCTCTATGAGCAAAGGTAGGCTGTGTATAGTTTTTCCAGTACCGATATAAATTTTGCATTGAATATGTGAAAAAAAAAATTCTATCATGTTAGTTTGATTGTTGTGACCAATTTAATAAATGAGTTTACTGGTTCCTTACCAAATTCATCAAAAATATAGATTTTAAACAAAAATTCATGGTATTTATGGGGAAACTATAAGCCTGCGTCCACTCAAAACTTCTCAATCTCAGTCGGCCATCAAACAACGATTTTGACTTGGCCACTTTTCGTTGTATGCTCACGATATGTAGGTATATTTGGTTTCGCCTGTATAAAATTCACCGTGCGTAATAAATTAACATAGCAACATGTAGGTTGTTTTTGCAGGCTTCGCTGCTATATCAACATTGAGTCATGGCTACGTGAAAATGACGCCAGTTCGACGCCAAACGTGCTAAACACCTAACACTCAAATTATAATGTAATAAAATGGCGTTCTATTATTGACTCTTGTGAATCCTGTTTACCTATTACATTTATGGTAAGGAAAACAAGCTAGAACGCTTATTTAGAATTCATAATTAAATTAATTGTTTTAAAAAATTTTGCCTTTGTTATTCTTTTGAGAACGCCATCGGCTAATATTACAAAAGCGGTTATTCGTGAGCTATTTATCAGATCGGATCTAGCCAGGAGTACTCTTGTCCCGGCGGAACTTTGTTAGCTATAGTAGCACGTGCTCTCAGAATGGGAAGGTGGTTGGAGTTTAATCACGCGTTATGGCTAGCTAGAGCCAATATAGGAAGTTAGGATCGTGGAATGGATTAAGTATTTTCCTTCTTTTCATCTTTTCTTCCTTATTCGTGCTTTTTTCTGGGTCTTTTTACATCTTTTAGCTTCTTCTAGCTTCAAATGCAACTCTGCTACTCAACACAAATACTTTCTTCTGTCGATTTCCACGTTGTATTTGTGTAACTTTCGATCATCAATGTTGTCATTGTAACAGCCATTAAAGAAATTTTGCTTCATGGAATGGAATAAGTATTTTCCCGATTATTCTTGCATCTTTTAACATGTTCTAGCTTCAAAATTCACTTCTGCTACTCGACATAAATACTTTGTTCTGTCGATTTCCATGTTGTATTTGTGTGACTTTATCCATCAATGTTTGCATTGTAACAACAAGCCATTATAGAAATTTTGGTTCATGGAATGGAATAAGTATTTTCTTGGTTCTTCTTGCATATTTTAGCTTCTTCTAGCTTCAAAATTGACTTCTGCTACACAACATAAATACTTTTTTCTATCGATTTCCATGTTGTATTTGTATGACCTTAGTCATCAATGTTGTCATTGTAACAAGCCATTACAGAAATTTGGTCCATGGAATGGATGAAGAATTTCTCTTCTTTTCATTTTTTCTTCTTTACTCATGCTTCTTTTTCGTGGTTCTTCTTGCATCTTTTAGCTTCTTCTAGCTTCAAAATGCAGCTCTGCTCGCAACACAAATACTTTTTTTCTATCGATTTCCATGTTGTATTTGTGTGACTTTCGTCATCAATGTTGTCACTGTAACAACAAGCCATTGATCTTTCAATCAATTGGTCTACCAAATAAATATACCATTAAATCCTTTCGGGACCACCAGTGCTCAGACTTTGCATATTATGATTATTTAATGTTTGCGATTTAATGACTTGAACGTTTCATCTGAATTTATCTAATCGAAGAAGCTGCGGTATGCAATTTGAATTATGGTTCACTGTTATCATTAGTGCTTGCTTCTGTGAATTAGACATTATACTGAACGATATTATGATGGAAGACAGTCTGCATTTGTTCTATGTGTGTGGCATGAATAAGATGTGATAATGGCTTATAAATGACCTGCCTGTTCTATTTTGTGTTTTAGTGTACTTTAATCTAATGAATAGCTTTTTATTAATTATTTAATATCAATGGTATAAATAATAATAATACTTGACTTGTGTAGCGCCGTTTTTGTGAAAAATCACTTCAAGGGCGCTGTACAAATACTACTTGCTAGGGTTTATCTTATTATGTACAGATACAGAAACATACTGCGACTGAAATCTTTTTAGTGTCTGTCCTTTTGTCCGGTTTCATGTTTCATTTAGCTTCTGTTAATATTATTTTCTTCGATGATTAAATATTACAATGAGGTTTTTAAATCTCAATAAAAATAATTGATAATTTAAAATTGAATTCTGTAGACTTTTATGAAAAGTCAATAGATGTCTCATATAAATAAAAAGTCGGATTTTAATGCGAGACATTGTTTAAGTTTGCAATTGAGTTCGGGTAGAACTTTGTAAACATCATAAAGAAGCTGCCAACAATATGAGATTAAAAATGTAAAATCATATTCACAAATCTTGAATTTGAGATATGATATCGATGAAGATGACACAAATTGAACTGGTCTCATTTGCTAAGTTGGTTAAGCGTTGCCCTGAATAGGCAGAGGTCCTGGGTTCGAGTCCCAGATGCGACTGAAATCTTTTTAGTTTCTGTCCTTTTGTCCGGTTTCATCTTTAATTTAGGTTATGGTAATATTATTTTCTTCAATGATTAAATATTACAATGAGGTTTTTAAATCTCAATAAAAATAATTGTTATTTAAAAATATACCATAAACAATAATTGCATGTCACATTTAGAAAGGAGTGTACGGAGAATATATGACGCGAATGTGAATGGAAGAAGAAGCCGGGGACGCCCGAGGAAGACATGGCACGATCAAGTGAATCAAATACTCGAGTCGGGCCATGTCAGAAGTCGGAATAACAGAAGAGAATGTATGAGGCGTTGTATGAATGTGAATGAAGCAAGAAGTGTATGCCAAGATCGAGTTGTTTGGCGGTCCGTCCTCTCTGCCTACCCCTGCGGGGAAACGGCGTGATGGTTAGTTAGTTAGTCACATTTAAATACAACCATAAAAATATGGTACAAATATTTTTTTTAAATGTGGCATTAGATTGTACAATGACATCAGAAAGTGTATAAAAAATGAAAGTTGATAAAGGATATGAAAGTAAGATATATGCGTACATATAAAACATATGAGTAAACTTAGGTTAAATTAATGTTGATTGAAAGGATATGATAGTATAGCAGTTATAATTCCGCCACATCTGCGTATCTATTTGCTAACTTCATGTAATCTAGGTACAAGCGAGTGTTTGTAATGCTCAGTCCTGGTGTTGTTACATTTAAACAGGATTATGGAACGAGTTGCTCTCGTAGGTATATGAAATTGAATGAGATTAATTAAATCTGTGCTGTCTATACTGCCATTTTCTTTTCTGTAAGTACCTAATTATTTATATTGTTTATTTACTAATAAAGAAAGACAATACATTCGCGGGTTACGAGTAAACAAACCAAAAAAATCACTGGACATCAAAATTCCATCTACGAGTACATTTTTTACTCCAAATAATCTCAGGAATCACTGATTAAATTTTGTCTGACACTCCTTGTTTCACCCTGTTTTCTAGCTCTAGACATCTTTATGTATAATGATGGTACCTACATCTCTCAAATGAAAACAATGGTTTTGTTCATTCCTTATCTGCGATAGTTTTCTTCTACAGTAAATATTTACATTCCTTATCATATCGCTAGAAGATAGAAGGCATACTTAAAGCCACACAAAAGACGAGTAAACTAAATATTATGTATGTGTCTGCAAATACATGTGCGAACGAAATTAGGTTTATTATAATGTTACCTTAGTGTATCATCTTAGTTCCAAAATAAGGGCACTTGAGCAATTTGGCAGTTTGGAGACGAGATACTAACTAACTAACCATCACGTCGTTTCTCCGCAGGGGTAGGCAGAGAGGACGGACCGCCAAACAACTCGATCTTGGCATACACTTATTGCTTCATTCACTTTCAAACAACGTCTCATACATTCTCTTCCGTTATTCCGACTTCTGACATGGCCCGACTCAAGAATTTGATTCACTTGATCGTGCCGTGTCCTCCTCTTTCTTAATATTGCTCATTACACTTACATCTGCCTTGCATTATTTACGAATCTCAACATTTTTCACACTATCATACAAGGTTTTTCCATGCATTCGTCTCAGAGATCTCATTTATACAACATTCAGTCTACTTTCATTCTTCCTCTGCCAGTTGCACGCCTCATTGCCATATATCAGGGTTGGTATCAGCACTCCATTGTGGACTGCTGGCTTCGCTTCTTTGGACAACTTTTACCAAATCCACATAAAAGTTTTGCGCAATGTATTATTCAATCATTGACGTATACAAATGGACTAAACATTACCGTTCGAAATATCGGCGACAAGATGCGGCCAATTGGCATCATTGAGATAACACGGGCTTCAGTCGATTACAAGCGCTCGCCGGTATGTATCTCCAATGATAACTGCAAAATGCCCGCATGATGAGACGTGCCGTACTGGAAAAGATAAGCAATTATAATTACACCTTGAATAGTTGTTATCTACACGTGTTATAAGTACAGTAGATTATAATATATCTTTGCATATAATTTTTCTATGAATTTTCAAACAAGCAACTATGTACATTTATTTCAAGAAATTTCTGTTATGTTCATGCCACTCGGTTACTTGTTGTTACCTCTCTTTGTTTTACTTGCATAGTTTATGTGAAAGAGGGAGAGGTTATAATTGCGATCTCAGCGGTGTGAGCAGACTACATAAAGCGATATCTATCGTCCATCAATATTACACGGATGTTTTAATTGCCGTTTTATTTAAATTTAAATTGGACGTCTTTCTTTTGACGTTTCCCGTCTATTCATTATATTTTTTTCCAATAAACGTAAATTAAGCTTCGTTCATGCGATAATGTGCCTTATACAAGGTAACTTTAAGATTCATTATTGCGTAGCATTGCCGTGTCAGATGGTTCCTTGTTATTCCAAGGGGTCGACACATCGTCCTAAACGCTTTCAGGTCTCGGTGACGTCATCTGGGCATAGGAAATGGTGCTGGAGGGTGACCAAAGGTAAAGGCGACCGCAAACCGCAGATAAATGATAAATCGTTATAATTTATTTTAAATCGTAACATCAGTACTTACATTGTTGTTGTAATCGGCGAATTCCGTAACGAATTATGTCATATATTACCATTTTTGGTAATAGTAAATATTTTCTAGTTATGTCAGTTTATGTTTTTTTTTTGTCAGACTCAGGCTATACAAATGGCGGTATTAATTATAAAAATTTTAAACGTTGATTAATAAATATCCCTTTTATAGCTCTGTAAAATAAACCATTTAAGTATCGGGTTATTTTATTTATTATTTATAATAATTCATAGTGTAATTATGAACGTTTTGGTTATTTTGTTGGTCTGACTATAATCAAATGACCAGCACTGTATTCCAGAACGTTATACAGTTTAAATTTCATTATAAGTAAACAGATGCAAAATCAGAATACGCGTGAAATCCGTGATGTCAGATTTTGAGAATGCAATATTACCGTTAGAACAGGATGTTTTGATGAGTTGGTTTTTTTTTTCACTTTTAAATAACGATTTATAAATTCTACGTATATATAAAAAAAATAGTATTTGTCTATCTGCCGTCGATCTTCTCGAAAATTACTCGACCGGTTTCGTTTAAAATAGTACAGTTTGTTCTTATTAGTGCCGGGAAGGTTTAGAGAGTAGTTTGAATGAAATCCAATTTTATAAAACTGTTGCTATTACGTTTTAAAATTAAAAACAATTAACCCGTCATGTTTATGAGGTTAGCCCATAGATATACCACTCTGGTTAGCCACAGATTACATATTCAAAATACGAAGGTTTGTTTCGGTAGAATATTTTCAAAATGGAAGCCACGGAGTGTTTTGAAAAAAATAAGTGTTTGTAATGAAATAAGATTTTCAATAGAATGTTTCTTTGTTTAGAGATAGTAATAATCGTCACAAGGCATTAGTTTCGCTGTCAAATCAATTATGGCACCAAAGAATTGACAGTTTCAAAATCAGAAACAATTGTTGTTACTATTTTTAAATGATAAACTAATGTTTATAAGACAAGATTTTTTTATGCATAGCACAAATATGGTAATAAATTATTATAAGCAATTATTATTAACCTGAAAAATCATACAAATTGAATAATCTTCCGAGAAAAAATACATGCTGCTGACGGGACACGAACCCTCCGTAGCTCAGTGGTAGAGCACTTGTCCGGTAAACAAAAGGTCGCGGGTTCGTGTCCCGTCGGCAGCATGTATTTTTTCTCGGAAGATTATTCATTTTGTATGATTTTTCAGGTTAATAATTATTGCTTATAATAATTTATTACCAATTGTTTTTACTTTCATCGGGAAAATTATATTCGTGATATTACTTCTCATCGTTATTTATAGGAGAATTCAAATTCTATTTTGCATAGACAAGTGTTTTATAAAGTTGTACCGCACAAGGTTCTTTAAAAGTCTGAACTTTACTAAAATAGCGTGTTGTGGTTTGTAGACTATAACTTCTGGCTATATACTTCTATTTACCTTGCAAAATTATCGTTTTCCTCTGTTTGTAATTATGTATGCATTTATGCATTCCTGGATTTAGTACCATCCCCGTACGGCTCCGCAGTCTGACCTTATTAGATTCAGATCGGTATTTGTCCCTCCGTATGCCGTGCACAATCGCACAGTGAACAGCACACCAGTGGAGTATGCACTCCGTATCGAATTCCTGTGCAAATACTGGCTAAATATATTGTAATGCCCCGCACTTGTGAGTCCGCATCAAGGCGGGGTATTCATTCGCTTTCTCGACTCTCCAGTTCGCCACACTCCCGTGCCTTGTGCGCGTTGTGCCGCCAGGGGTGCGGAATCTTTCAAAAACAATATATTATTATGTACTTATATTTATTTGATTATACGGATTTTAGAAAATAATATGAAGAGCTATCAAAAATTACAAGTACATAGAGATTCTAAACCATAAAGTAATGATTAATCTTTTTCAAACGTTTAACAGTGACATAAAATAGATAGCTAAAACAGTATTATTACACAAATCATTAACGCTAAATACTACATATTGTAGGATTCGCCAAAGTCCTAGTATAGATGACGCTTTGCTGTATAAATGGAGTCAATATTCGCGTCCATTCTATATTATGTTACCATTCTGCTCTGGGAAGCGATTCCTTCTTATTTACCACAATTTTCAAATAATTTCCCAAAACGCTTCCTTGAATTCATTAGATAAACGAGGGTTAAGATCACAGAGCAAATGATAAGTAGAGATGCCCTAACAGGCAAGAGGAAGCCACCAAAATAAGGCGGTGACGGACGAGCTTGGCGTGTCTCCAATTTGAGTAAAACAACAATTAAGTAAAAAGTTTAGAGTATTTAGTTTGATTCTTTTATAAACGTTTTATAATTTGCTTACCGCAGTCAAAATCACGCGACACCGACGTGGACGGCAGTGAACTAGGCTTGCGTCAAAATCGGTGTCACCTGACATTTGCCGCCGGCAAGTGGAAGATACTTCCAAAGGTTTTTTTTTATCAAAAAATTCATATTAGATGCCATAGTATTACATACACATTGTTGGTTCTCTTTATTTCACTTACTTACTCCATTTTAAGCGAAAAGTGGAGATACAACGTCTTGAATTGAAAGCTTCAATGTAGTAACGAACATTTTTTCTATTTATTTATTCTTAAATTTAATTATGAAAACAAAAAACATTAGCCACTCATCTCATCAGGACAATCCTGTGTTGAGATGAGCGGCTTTACAATTTAATAATAATCAGTAAATACTAATAAGTAAATAATAATACGTGAATAAAAGATAGTAAATATTCATAAGTAAATAAATAATAAAAATTATATAATAATAATTAAATAATAATAATAAGTAAATAGTAATAAAAATGGGTAAGTAATTATAAGTAAATAAAATTATTTAAATAGCATTACAATTCATCCCACTAATACATTTCAATGGTAGCTCGCGTACCAGTTATCATGCACCCCTTCCAAACACCGAGATCTCCTGGAATCAACGGCCTGATTGTGCGTTCTATAAACAGACATGCAAAGTAGCCTTTATTGGTACGAAGGAATAAACACGTAAACAATGCGGGGCATTCGTACCGCGTAGGATTAACATCCTCTTGGATAAACACTGGCTGCGGATGATCCGAACAAATGAATAGGCGCCAGGCCAGTATCTGTTGGTACAGTGAGTAGTGAATCCAGCATCATTTGTGGAGATGAGGAGTGATGCAATCGCACCATAAAGAATGTTGCATTGCTCGCTGTTATAAGTAATTGTTGGGGCGTCATCAAGCCAAAGAAGATTTAGAAGGCCCTATGGATCAATCCCCCCGGCCACCATCCTCCCCCGCCGCTCCACCCTTTTAAGAGTATTCTGTGTTATTTATCCTAAAAAATATGGATAATAATTCTTTGTCTTAGCTTAAATACATTCTTGAATATAATGGAAACAATCACTCTATCATTTGTATTAGCGTCTTGCAATATATCGTAAGGAATAAATACAGTTAGCTTCTTTTTTTTTTTTTCAATTAAACATTAAATTTAGTTTTGATAATTTAACTGCATCTCTTTATATGGTCAATAAATAATGTGCCTGTCCAAAAAGAGAAAATAAATGTAAAAAAAATAATATTAATAAATTCGTCGAATAGACGATAAGAATAGGAAGTAATATTTGTACAGCGCCCCCGAGGTGATTTTTCACAAAAGCGGCGCTATAGAAATGGTCCGATTATGATTATTATTATTATTATTATTATTATAGATCACATATCTCTCTCCGACTCAATTAAATCAGCTTTGTCTACTGTTGTTGATGTAGTTCTAATATCTCGACTGAGCACATAAACAGTTCAATTTAATTTATTTATTTTTAAATCGTCAGATTATTGTTATACTAATGCACGTCGATTTTGCTGATCTGTTTGAATGTTCTCGGTCTGCTTTATTTTTTAATAACTTTTCTTTTTATTTTTCGTCTTCGTCTGTTTTTTTTTCTGTATTCTGTATTTATATTTTACGTCTTTTTTCTTTTTGATTTCTGTTTCTTTTATTTTTGCGTATCTTAATTAACCTTCTCTAATTTCAACGATTTTTGGAGTTCCGCTACACCATTGTAGTTATTTTTGTACGTGATAGTTGTTTCGCCTTTTGATGACATTGTTAAACTATGATGAATCCACTGATTGGCAAATATATAGATACCGCTTTATAACCGCCCTACGAACGTACGTGATACGGCTGCTATATTATCGCCCGAACGCAACAAGCCGCATCCCGTACGTTCAGGTACAAAAAAACTACACCCGAAACCCACAAAACATTCGTATACTATTGATCATTATGGGTCATTGGCAGTTTCCCAATTGTTGTTATTAGACATATTATAGATTCTATTTAATATTTTGTACGTATTTTTTCCTTTCCTTTTATAAATATTAATCATTTCTAGCACGTGTAAGCAGGTTCGACCAAACCGCAGCTGCCTTTAACACTTTGTTACTAAATTAGACCATTCAATACCAAAGCTGTGATTTCCAATTCCGTCTAGCCCTTTTCACGCCATAAAACCAATAAATCAATCATTTTACCCTGCCCGAAATACAACGAAGAAGTAGAAACAAATTTACCATTGTTTGGCTTCTTTCAACAGGCTTTTTTATGTTTTTCCCAACTTTACAAAGCAAACATTCATTCGAAGATTTTGATATATGGAAAGACTATCTTTTAGTTTTACCCTTCCTTGTTATTGTTTGATTTCGAAACATTATATATATATATATATATATATATATATATATATATGTATAAAGTTATTTATATTTTTACTCTTTATGGTTACACATCCAGTCGTTTGTTTTTAAATATGGAACGTTTTCTTTTATTTTAGGCAATTTTCTAGATACACATTATTTCGTTTGATTTTGGAATGTAGAGCATTCTTCGTATCTTTTCCACTTCTGGTTACACATAGGATTCATTCGATTTTTAAATATAGAACGTTCTTTATTTTTTTAACCTTTTTTAAATATGGACCGTTTCACATCAATTAATTAACCACTTCTGGTTACACGTTCCATTCGTTTGTATTTAAATATGTAAATATTTCCCGTTACAGGAACATTCGTTTGATTTTGAATTATGGAACGATTTTATTTCTGGTTACAGTTTGGCTCACGTGTTTAGCGAAATGAGAAGCCATTGGCGGTTTCGGTTCGTAAATAAGATTTGCTTTGAAAGGTCAACCTGCCAGGGTATTAGACGCGTGAATGTATGTACGAGCGGCACTCACATGGCAGTTGTTTGGTTGTGTTTTGAACGAGTCGATAACATTCATGGAAAGTTTAATCGAAATGACTTTGAAAAGCGGTATTTTCAAATATTGGTTTTAAAGGAAATGAATTTATTGATCAAACACTCATAGATATTGATTTTTTTAATCGATACTGATAATGTCTTATCACTTCGGAGAGAGTTTATTCTTACATTTATTTTGACCATTAAATTGGCATTTTGTGTGGTTTACGGGAGAGTGATTTGGTAAGGTTAGAGAAGGGACGCTTAGATGGTTTGGGCATTTAAAGCGAATGGTCGAAGAAAGGAGTGTAAGGAGAATATGTGACGCGAATGTAAATGAAAGAAGAAGCCGGGGACGTCCTAGGAATACATGTCACGATCAAGTAAATCAAATACTTGAGTCGGGCCATGTAAGAAGTCGGAATAACAGAAAAGAATGTATGAATGTGAATGAAGCGAGAAGTGTATGCCAAGATCGAGTTGTTTGGCAGTCCGTCCTCTACCTACCCTTGCGGAGAAACGACGTGATGGTTAGTTAGTTAGAGGAGAGTGAAAAAATGTTAGATTCGACCTTATATGCCGGATGCATCGTGCAGTTTCGATCATTTTCATTCCATAAAAGGAGAATTTACAGGAAAACGTAACTTATTAGACGCCTTAGGTACGTTGCGATCTTTTCTTACAAAAAATAAGAGAGATGTGGGTTCGATTTCCGGTCGCACCCTTATTTTTTTCTCTTTTCTTTAGGTATTTTTTTATTCATACTATTTGAATGTCATTAATAATTATTGTTTCAATTATTACCATGAACGTCGAATCGAAACATATTTTAAAAAAGAAAAGAAGAAATCGCAAAAACGAAAGATTTATTTTACCCTGTGTGTCGAGAACTAGTAGCCCAGTAGATCAACCAGACAAATAAAACAGTTTTACGGCCACAGAAGTCGCTTGAAGCCGTTATCACTTTAGTCTGGTGGTCCGGTCCGGTCCTCTGAACACCATCAAAGTGCTGCGTGTCAAATCCCTCAGGATTATTGTCCTCCGTATTATTTATTTATGTTTACGAGAGGCCGTAAAGCTGTCGCGGCTACATTAAACCCCACAATAATAATAGCGGCTAATAACAGCTGACAAATTAATAATGACACTGGACCGACCGAGTGATTCAGTCTTTCAGACTCGCAAGAATTAAGGAAGATGGCAGCAGTGCATAAAGGGAGACTTGAATGCATTTTCATTTAAACAAAATATAACACAGTAGTTAATTATTTTTGTTTTCTTTCACTGTTAATTAATATTTTGATGCCGACGAAGTTTCTCCCGGACTCATCAGGGCTTACCGCTGACGTCAGAATGAATTAACTTGCCTTAACATACCATTTCAACGGCTGGAGACAAAGGTCACTTGAAAACCATTGTGGCACAAGCCTAGCTCACTGCCGTCCACGTTCGTTTCTGGTGATTTTGACTGCGGTAAGCAAATCATAAAACTTTTATAAAAGAGTCAAATTAAATACTCGATTTTTTTTAAACAAGTCGAACCTTTTTACTTAAATGCTGTTTTACTAACTCGCCCCGCGCTGTCCTCATTTTGGTTTATTCGCCTCGTGTGTTTGGCGTCTCTATATATTATTTGCTCTGTTGCGTAAACGCCCCTTTTGAATCCATCAGCTCTAAATGTCCAAATTGAATTGAAAAGTGAATCAGGTATTTGAGTCGTTTCATGTTGAGAGTCGGAATAACGGAAGAGTTTGTCTGAGACGGTGTATGAATGTCAATGAAGCAAGCAGTGTGTTTTGTGGCGTTCCATCCTCTGCTTGGGATTGTTGATATTCTTAGTTATCTCGCTTTCTATTTATACTGTATATTTTAATCTTTTTTTTGATATTTCAATTGTTTTTGTGTTTAATTCGTAGAACTCCATTTAATATATATATATATATTTTTTTAATAATGTAAATCAAATTTAATAATGTTTTAGTTTATAGTGCAAAATTCGATCATTATACGTTCCAAATTAATCAGATATACCTTCATGATATGCAATCATTCACACGGGTTAATTTTATTTTTTTAAAATAAAACAATAACTTTGTTTACATCATTTTTATTTATACTTTTGCCGACCGGGTTTCGCTACTACCGTAGCTTCTTTAGGGCAGTATACAACTAAACCATGAACTAAGATACACATGTGTTATAGATTGATAAAAACAGGCGAGTGAAGGGCCAAGGGTGGGATATCAGCAGGTACCTGCTGACAGGGAAGGGTGTGTACTTTGTTTATTGTGAATAATTTAAGAATTGGACTTTTATTTAAATTTATCTGATTATTAATGAGTCTACTATTAGTGTTTTTGGCTTTCCTTATTTCTAACACTTCTAAGTTATCTAGTCGAATGCCTATTCCATTTTTATGCAGTAAACTAGTGCCTGTATTTTTATTGAATGTGTGATCTGTTTCTCAGAGGTGGTTGGCAAATTCCGAGAACCCATTATTATTGAGACATCTTAAGTGTTCTTTTACCTGGATATTAACATTACACGACGTTTTGCCTACATAGATTTTCTTTGTATGGATTCGATTCTGTAATTATGAAATAGTATCTATACGTTTAAATGTGTTATATTGCTTAGGCATTGTAAACATACTTTGAAGTGGGGAATAAATATATATTTTTAAATATTTTTATCTTTCATGAACTGCCCACCTTCGTGATATAAATGCGGTTTTATCTTATCTAACTCTTCATTTAGCAAAATAGATGATATCATATTTTTTATTCTCTGGAATGTAATAATTTACAATTAAATACAATTTTATATAGGCCAGCCCACACCTGAGTAATAATAATGAAGCTATTTCCATAAATAATGTATTACATCATTATTCAATGCATAATAAAATATGTAATTCTGATAAATGCTCAATCATTTTAATTTCTGGAATAATAATTCAAAAACCACAAAGCTATACACATTAAATTAAACTAAGTCGATTGATACAGGTTTAATGCTTGAATCGAGGATTTATTCTACCTACTCCTGCTGCGACATTTTGTATTGGTGAGTATGTGTTTTCAGAACGTCAATTTCAAGTAATTCTAATTTCTTGAACCGTCAGAAATGTTCAATCATTATTTCACATTTTTTTTTTCTCAGCGGTGGTTCGTGGCCTATCTCAATTGGAGTTTAATCGGAGATTAAAAAAAGGAAGAAAAAATGCCTTCTATATAATAAAAAAATACGGTGTTGGTCCTTTTCATTTTTTTATCCCTAGATTAAAATAGACTAAAGGATTTTTATCATATCACTAGACCAGAAATATTAGCGACAAGAAACAATTCGGCGATTCATTAAATCGTCCGTGGCTAATTAATAATATATTATAGTATCTAGGCTACAATTATCAACATAAAACACAATAATCACAGAAAAAAAATCTGTTGATTCTAGCTAAATATTTTTCCGTATAAAAATATTGTTGACAAATCTTTATTTGGCTGTGCACCCGGTCGCCTTGTAGATTCCGAAGAATCGCACGCTCGGCACGGTTTCCAGCCGAAGCACAACGAGAATGACAATCTATGAACTATTCCTTAAGGCAGAAAGTCCCATACACGCTGAATTCATAACGCACATGTGGAATTCATTTCGGACTCGCCATCAGGCGGTATTACCTATACGGACGCGTGGATTTTTTAGCAAGTGTAGTAAAATTACGATACGTGTTTGTTTTATTTTCATATCCTTTTATGGGAGTTCACGGCACAAACGCACGTTAGAGAAATCCGCAATTTCTTTAAAATAACCCTAGTATTATGATTTACAAATCCTGATCCCTTATATATATCAACAATTTCGTAAACCCTTCTTTATTGTCTTTAATTGAGCAAGTCATCATTCGTATAACTCGTTTAGATTATTTTGTATCTTGTGCACTTTCCACTTGACCCTACGTCTCTCGTGCAACTTAAATAACCCTAAATAACTTGAAATAACTGCAATAGCCGCCGGTCGGGAGCACGCATCTTAATATGCCGTTAACTGCACCGCCACATTTCTCAAATTTAATGGTTTATGAGTGGTCAGGATTCTTATCCCGTTCTTATTTGGTTCACTTTGCTTGTTCTTATTTAGTTCTCCCTCCTTGTTCTTATTTGGTTCATTCTGCTGTGTGTGTGTTTGGACGGCTCGTGTTTTTTAATTTTCGATGCTTTGTGGAGGACACGAGTGGCGTGCGTGGTTTTTTAATGCTCAATCTCACAGTTACTTCCAATATTATTGATAATTATTACACTTGTATCATTTTTATTGCGGTACTTTCGTGAAATATCACCTCTAGGGTGCTTTACAGTTAATCTACACATTGTCTTAATAATTAATATTGCTTCAAAAGATGTATGTAATTACTTCGTGGAGCATATAAAAACACTGTATTTAATATGTAAATATCCACATGTTAAAAAGCTGATGACAGGAGCTTTGCATCTGAAACATGAAAGTTTTTTAACAAAGTTGTTGTTATTAATTAAATTAATATTGCCTCGAGAATTCTTTAAGCTTTAAAAGTCACGATTGTGAATATTTACATATTTTTTTTAAGAAGTCACAGCCAGCGTGAAAGATTCGCACCTATAATTGAAACGTTGTCAAAATGATAAAAAAACATTGATAAAGATAGATCCAAATTTTGCACAACAGCGCAAAAAGATAATATTGAATTGGGTCTTTGACTCTAATATAAATTTATGAATAAGTTTAATGAAGTATTCAATGATGATCATGGACTCGCTATGAAAATAAAATGTTCGCTTTTATATATCTATGGATATGACCCGAAAAGTTGAGATTTGAGTTGGGTGTTTAATTTTACAGTTGCTTCCTACACATGGGATGTATTATGTACTCTTCTTCTGCATGGCTCGGTGTGTATTCGCGATTTCATCGCTTCGTTCGGCGCAATTTATTGCGTGACTACCATAAAAGTGGGGAGATTAATAAATATACCCGGCTTAACAACTGTTAGCGCGGAGTGGGAAATGTTTCACATTTAGATTGTTTGGTCGATCGAATCTTGTGTCTGATAGGGCGAACTTTGGCATTGCAAAAAGTTCCTAGCAAATATTATTAGGAAATCTCTTCCAAAGCGGAAACTATGATGCTTAGAGCATAAAACGTATCTTTTTTACAATTTTCTCTTATTTTATTATTTAACTTACTTTTTTAAAACAATCAGGAATGTCCTCAGAACAAAAGATTTGATCAGGATTTACATGGCTCTCTGCCAATCACTATTAGAATATGGTATTATCGGATGGAGCTGTTGTACGGTACAAGATCTGTAAACTCTTGCGCACGTTTTAGAAGAAGAAGATCAGGCTGGCCACTTCGACGCTTCAGAGCAGGGTAGGAAGGAAGGAAGGGAGAAATGCCTTGAAAAAGGCAAACGATTTCTTGCAAGGAGGTGGTGAGGGTGAAGAGAAAGTCACGGTCGGTTTTCAGGCCGGGTGAAGATGCAGGCGAAGTAGGTAGAAGGCGTGTTGAATCCGTGAGAATACTCTGAATTTTAGAAATGCACTCGTCGTTCAAGTACTTCGGTGCGATACCGTGCGGCGAATCGGGCAGTTTGAACTCGTGAATATTTCGCGAGCTGCCGTAAACTCTGTCAATCTTGGATCGACTTGATCAAAAAATTAGGATGTCAATCACGACCTTCTGCTTGAATTGAGCCTATTGCAATCTTCACCTATTTTTTATTAAAGCAACCAAAATTATTACAAAGTATGTCATGGGGGTCAAAGTAGGACAGGTAATACTTTGCCGTCAATTTACAAAAAATGCATTGTACAAACATAAAATAAGTAAGTTTACTCGATTACGCGGGCGCTAATGAACAGATCAGAAAAGATTGTTTATTTAGATCAGTCACCGCGGCCGCAGGAATCGCTCACAAAGACAGACAATTTTGGTAGAACAATAATTTTGAAAGGTTTTTGTGGATCAGAGGGGCTCGACCAATGAGAGCCCGCTCTGTTTCGGGACCGTCGCCGGGAGCGACCGTAGGGGTGGCGGGGGGCGGAGAAATGTCCCGTTAGCACCCAGTAGCGTCTCGGGACGAAAACGAGGTTCAGGGGCGTAGGAAAAAGAAAACGATGACGTGCACTGTCATCATCACTTCTTCGAAAACCCCGGAACTACGCTTGTCGAAAGCCAATATGTACTGAAATGGGGCGTTTGCACAAATCCTCTTTTGTGCAAACATAACAAGATAGGGATGCGTATCTAGTCGCTTCTATCAGGTTAAAATTAAAGTCGGGCGTTGCACAATTAATTATTTGTGCAGACAAACAAACAAGACAAAGACGCGTATCTAGTCGCTTCTCTCTCTCTCTCTCTCGTTTGTGGTCAGGTCGTCTGTTATGAGCCTGATCAGTACTACATGCCAGCTCGATCGAGAACGTATCGAGTCGTCTCTCGTTCGAAACTGCACGAACTCAGTAGTTGATTTCGTATCTAGTCGTACCACCTAGTGAGTTATGTACTGGTTGATGTTATGCAAATGGAGGGTATTACAAACTTTGATAGTCACGTCTGGTATATTCTCCCCTCGGTGCAGTAACGTCTGTGCCTAGCTGTGAAGACGTGTACTCCGGCGGTGACCTCGCCGGCCACTCCCTCTGGGCCGTCGGAGGGCGGTCCTCATCGGCACCCTTGGGCTGGCGTGGGTCGGTGCGGGCGTCAAAGCTGGTACTGGTGGTGCAGCGGATGCGGGTGTCGCAGCGGATGCGGGTGTTGCAGCGGATGCGGGTGTCGCAGCGGATGCGGGTGTTGCAGCGGATGCGGGTGTTGAAGCTGATGCGGGTGATGAAGCTGGTGCGAGCGTCGGTGCCGGGAGTATGACCGCGACTTTGACCGCTGGGCGCACGTAGATGCCGGTGGCTGTTTGTATGCGGACAATTCTTACTTGTCCGTCAGCGGCGGGCTTAGCTTCGATTACACGTCCGCGTGGCCAGCTGTTTCGGGGGAGAGCGGGGTCCATGATGACCACCAAGTCGTGCTCTTTGATGGGGTCGGCCCGGTGGTGCCATTTCTGCCGGGCGGCCATGGTGGGGAGGTATTCACGAAGCCACCGCCTCCAGAACATGTCTGCCAGCTGTTGGCTCATGCGCCACTGGCGGCGGAGGCATACCTCCTCCTCCTTTTTGTCATATAGTGACAGGTGAGGGCGTTTTCCCGCTGACCCCATTAGAAAGTGGTTGGGGGTCAAGGGCTCCTCGTCTCTCGGATCAACCGAGACGTGGGTCAGGGGCCGGTTGTTGACCACGAACTCGGCTTCTGCAAGCGCCGTAAGTGTCTCCTCTCTCGGGGCTCTTTCTTTCAGTGTAGCTCCTAGGGCTCGCTTCACTGAACGTACTAGCCTTTCCCAGGCTCCCCCCATATGGGGACTCAGGGGTGGGGTAAAGCGCCACTCGATACCCTGTATGGCTAGGGTATCCTGCATCCTTGCGTCCTGGCTGAGCGACTCCACGGCATCTCGGATTTCATTGTTTGCTCCATGAAAGTTGGTACCGTTGTCGGAGTACATCACTGCTGGTTGTCCTCGGCGGGCCTCCATCCGTTGCAGGGCCATGATGGCCGAGTCAGCACTCAGCGACGCAGCCAGTTCTAGGTGTATGGCGCGAGTGGAGAGGCATGTAAATATGGCCCCGTAGCGCTTTTCTCGGCGTCTGCCAATCGTGACCTCCATAGGGCCAAAGTAGTCCAGTCCGCAGTGTGTGAACGGGCGGACATGGTGCGTCAGGCGAGCTTCTGGGAGCGCTCCCATAATGGGTGGGACGGGCTTGCTCTTCCGCATTCGGCACGTTGGGCAGTCGTGGGCGATCTTCCTGCTAGTGGTACGTAGCCGCAGTACGAAGAAGCTGCCCCGTACCTCTGCGATGGTCTTCTCGGTGCTCGGGTGGTCCGCCTTCTGGTGGTAGTGTCGGATCAGCAGCCGAGTATAGGGGTCATCAAAGACGATTCTGATTTTCCCCGGCTTGTTGGGATTTGTCACCGCGAAGTGAGGAAGGTACCACTTTCGCGGGGCAGGTAATGATGCCTCGTGGGTTGAAAGCGTCCTGGCGTAGCCTTTGGCGACAAGTTGTGACATCTTGTCGGCGTACGCGGCCGCCAGGGTGGGGTCCGCCGCCAGCTTCTTGTCGAGAGATTGTAGCCGCTTCAGTGCGCACTGCCGGTTGTCCGGTAGCACGGTTGTCGGGTCTTTCCACAGGAGTCCGGTTTCCCACCTCCCGGTAGCGAGGGGGCGGGTGGTCTCTCCCATCATCGCTAGTGCCCTTGCGTCTTGAGCATTGACCCGTGCTGCTGATGTAACGCCGAGGGAGTCGATGGCGAAGTTTGTCCTCACCAACTCCCTCAAGCGGGCGTCCGCGGCGGTCTCTGCTTGCAGGGCCAGAGTAGTGGCTGGGTCGTCAGCGCCAGGGTTTATTCCCCCGTGAGCGATCCACCCTAAAGCGGTCCGCGACACTATTCGCGTAGTGTTGTCCTCACGGACCTCTCTTGATACAATCAGGTGGGCGTTGTCTTGCCCGATCAAGAGCTTCGGGGTGATGCGTCGTCCTGGCACTTGCTGCTCCGGCAGGTTCAGCTCGGCTATGGTGCTCGCGGTGATGGAGAAGGTCGTGTTCAACCCGGCGCCTCTGATGGTCAGCTTCACGCGTCGGGAGCGGGCGTCGGAGGTGCACATGCCCTTTGCTCCGTGAAGCCGTACGGCACGGACCGGACCGCTTGCACCGGTCAACATCGCGATCTCGGCGTCTACAAGGGTCACGGTAGAGCCTTCATCTAACAGCGCGAACACTGACACTTCACTCCCTGCGGGCCCGCGAAGCACAACCGGCACAATTTTCAGCAGTACGCTATCGTCCGTAGTTCGGCGTCATAAGTTTACTTCACCCACAACCGGCTCCGTTTTTCGCACTTCATGGAGCAACCGATGGTGGGGATGCCGGCACTCCCCCACCCCGCACCACACTTTCACTTTACACTCCCTCGAGTGGTGTCGACCGAGGCACTTTCGGCACAAGTTACTCGCGCGCACGGTCTCCCAGCGGAGGGCGACAGATTTCCCGGCGAATACCGCACAATCCCGAATGGCGTGGAACTTGTTGCACTGCGCACAATTGTCACTTCGCACTGTCGCCCTTTTCCCGGCTGAAGACCGGTGGGCAGAGTCGGTCGCGGCACGCTTCCTGGGTCCGGGCGTAGCCGCGCTCGTCGGGGGCGCGGCCGCCGCGTTCACTAACACTTGTTCGCGGCGCCCTCGATTCGGTCGAACCGGGTCGAGCATGCCGCTAATCGGGATCACTTTCGCGACGCTTCGCAGGAACATTGAGAGCTGCAGTAGTGTGGCCGGGGTGGATTAGCCTAGCTGGCGCAACTCGAGCAGCCAAGACATCCTCAGGGTGCAGGGCATCTTGGCGGTGACGTCGGCTAGTAGGGCGGGGTTGGTGAGGTAGCCCTCCGTCCTCAAGTCTCGCAGGGAGGCCACCAAGTTCTGGACCGTCCCAGAGAAGTCGGCGATCTCCTCGAGTGAAGCTTCCGCTGACCGGTGCGGCAGCTTCTTCACCTTATTTAGCATAAGGTTGGCGATGGATCCTGAGCCACCGTACCGCGTCTCGAGGGTGGCCAGGATCTCTGGGACCTGTTCGGGATCCAGCAGGAGGGAGTAGACAGCCTCCCGGGCCCTGCCTTTCCGCGCGCGCTGCAGTCTGATGAGGTTCTCGCTGGGTGTCAGCCTGCAGGTGTTGGTCGACTGGTGGTACTGCGCTATCCAGGCAGGCCACTCGAGGGGGTCCCCGGAGAACGTGGGGAGGTCCGTGGCTGTAGATTGTCGAGCAATGAGGGCAGTCATCCGGACATCCTCCTCGACGGACGGGCGGGGGCTCTCTGGTACGCGTGTCGATCGGATCGCCTCGGCAATCATAGCGCCGATCCGTGCCACGGTAGGTTCCTCGCCCTGCTGGACCCACTCTCTGGTATGCCGGGCAGTCTCGTCGGCGGTAGGCTGCGGCGGGAACAGCGGCGAGTAGCTGGGATGCCCGATGTTGACGGGCTGGGACCCCGCGTGCAACTGCGAGGTAGACGGCTCTGCATAGGGCTGCGCGTAGAGTGGGCGGGCTCGTGGCTCGGCGTACGGCAACGGCTCGGCATACGGCAGTGGCTCGGCGTAGCGTCCGGCCGGCGCTGCGGGGCAAGGGAGCACAGCGGGGCCGAACGTTGCAGCGGGGAGGGGGTACCCCTCAGCCGGGGCTCGCACAGCACGCGCCTCTGCGTCAGTCATCTGTACTCGCACCGGCTCGGGAATTGGCTGCACAGCTGCGGGGACGTCCTGCTTGGCGGGCTGCATGGCCGACAATAGCGCGGCGAGCTGCTTGGCATGCTGCTCCCTCAAGGCGCGCATCTCCCGTTGTAGCTGCCTCACGGTGTCCTCTGTGGTGGAGGAGTTGTTCTCAGCATCGGAGGACTGCGCAGTGGTGGGTGTGGGCGCGGCACCGAGCGCAGCGCCGAGCGCAGTGCCGGGCGCCGGGCCGAGCGCAGCGCCGAGCGCAGCGCCGAGCGCAGGTCCGAGCGCAGGTCCGAGCGCAGGTCCGAGCGCAGGTCCGAGCGCAGGTCCGAGCGCAGGTCCGAGCGCAGGTCCGAGCGCAGGGCCGAGCGCAGCGCCGGGCGCAGGTCCGAGCGCAGGTCCGAGCGCAGGTCCGAGCGCAGCGCCGAGCGCACCGGCGGGAGCAGCGTCGGGCGCAGGGGCGGGCGCAGGAGGGGGTGGGGCAGCGGCAGACGGCCCGGCGGCAAGCCACGTGGCGGCAGGCCACGCGGCGGCAGGCGGCGCGGCGGCGATCGCAGCGGCGGGCGCGGCGGCGAGCACAGCAGCGGGCACAGCGGCGGGCACAGCGGTGGACTCGGGCTGAGACTCCGAGCTCGAGGCCCCTCGACGGCTGCGACGTGCAGGCATCTCGGCACGTACAAGGCACGAAGACGTACAGACGTTGCTTGTAGTCGAGAAGGCGTGCAGACGTCACTGAAGGCGAGAAGGCGTGCAGACGTCACTGAAGGCGAGAAGGCGTGCAGACGTCACTGAAGGCGAGAAGGCGTGCAGACGTCACTGAAGGCGAGAAGGCGTGCAGACGTCACTGAAGGCGTGAAGGCGTGCAGACGTCACTGAAGGCGTGAAGGCGAGAAGACGTCACTAGTAGTCGTGAAGGCGTGAAGTAGATCCTGGCTCAAGAAGGACCATGTACGGGACAAGATCTGTAATTGCCGCACGTTTTTAGAAGAAGAAGATCAGGCTGGCCACTTCGACGCTTCAGAGCAGGGTAGGAAGGAAAGGGAAGATGCCTTGAAAAAGGCAAACGATTTCTTGCAAGGAGGTGGTGAGGGCGAAGAGAAAGTCACGGTCGGTTTTCAGGCCGGGTGAAGATGCAGGCGAAGTAGGTAGAAGGCGTGTTGAATCCGTGAGAATACTCTGAATTTTAGAAATGCACTCGTTGTTCAAGTACTTCGGTGCGATACCGTGCGGCGAATCGGGCAGTTTGAACTCGTGGATATTTCGCGAGCTGCCGTAGACTCTGTCAATCTTGGATCGACTTGATCAAAAAATTAGGATGTCAATCACGACCTTCTGCTTGAATTGAGCCTATTGCAATCTTCACCTATTTTTTATTAAAGCAACCAAAATTATTACAAGGTATGTCATGGGGGTCAAAGTAGGACAGGTAATACTTTGCCGTCAGATTACAAAAAAATGCATTGTACAAACAAAAAATAAGTAAGTTTACTCGATTACGCGGGCGCTAATGAACAGATCAGAAAAGATCGTTTATTTAGATCAGTCACCGCGGCCGCAGGAATCGCTCACAAAGACAGACAATTTTGGTAGAACAATAATTTTGAAAGGTTTTTGTGGATCAGAGGGGCTCGACCAATGAGAGCCCGCTCTGTTTCGGGACCGTCGCCGGGAGCGACCGTAGGGGTGGCGGGGGTCGGAGAAATGTCCCGTTAGCACCCAGTAGCGTCTCGGGACGAAAACGAGGTTCAGGGGCGTAGGAAAAAGAAAACGACAACGTGCACTCTTATCATCACTTCTTCTAAAACCCCGGAACTACGCTTGTCGAAAGCCAATATGTACTGAAATGGGGCGGTTGCACAAATCCTCTTTTTGTGCAAACATAACAAGATAGGGATGCGTATCTAGTCGCTTCTATCAGGTTAAAATTAAAGTCGGGCGTTGCACAATTAGTTATTTGTGCAGACAAACAAACAAGACAGAGACGCGTATCTAGTCGCTTCTCTCTCTCTCTCTCGTTTGTGGTCAGGTCGTCTGTTATGAGCCTGACCAGTACTACATGCCAGCTCGATCGAGAACGTATCGAGTCGTCTCTCGTTCGAAACTGCACGAACTCAGTAGTTGATTTCGTATCTAGTCGTACCACCTACTGAGTTATGTACTGATTGATGTTATGCAAACGAAGGGTATTACAAACTTTGATAGTCACGTCTGGTATATTGACCTTTTTTGGGCAACCATAGAGTCTCGTGATGCGCGTCAATGTGTTCGTGTGGTCCCGTTGCCAGGCGTCTTACATTTACATTTAGAAGCCGTGTTATGTTTATTGCGGTACATATTATTTTGATTGTGCTTCTTATCTTTATATAGCTAATAATAAACTGTTTGAGATACGTGATATCGTTTGTCGGCTTTATGAGAACCGTGTAGATTATACTTGAAACTTAACAACACATAATCAGAGACTAAAAACCTAAAATTAGATTTAAATACAAAATAATTCAACATTGAAGAATGCAATAAAACAAATTTTGTAACTGAAAACCTGTTTGGTGGAGCTGCATAATTTTTTAAAGAAAGAGCCAACATTTCAGAAATTCATGGCGTTCCAGGCAACCAATTCATTAAAATCCTTCCCGGTGCCTAGGGGTTAAAGAGACAGAAGCCTGGTGTAAGTTGAGCTTTTGATAGTTTTGCACCAAATTTAGGACGTAATTGACAATGAAAATCCCAAATTTGGTGCAAAATCTAAAACTCGACTCGCACCGAACTTCTGTCTCTTTAAACCACTCTTCCTGTAATATTCCGATCTTTAAGTTACGAAACTTTACGTGGGAGGGGTCCATACACAAACAACTGCGATCTATGCATCCCAATTTTAAAGAAAACTGATGTCGCCGATTTATGTAAGACCTTTCGACTCCCAGGCTTAAGACAGGCCAACAAAATTGTTTTTATGCTTAAAAGAGAATTTCGACATTTTGAAAGTTTGATCAATTGTGCAATTTAAATGAGCTCACTTCAACAGACACACCCACAACACACTTCTATATCTGCTCAGTGGTTCCCCCATCTAATGGCAGACAGACTTAAATATATTAAAGGGAGGCACTCAAAAATATACAAATATAAAAAGCTGAAAAATGAGGAACATAATGTTAACAGATGGCGAGTGTATATGTAATAATATATGTACCTAATATAATATAGAATATAGTCATTATAAAAATACTGTTATGTACTAAAAATACATATGTAGTCAATGGTGAACGGATAATGCAACACACGTATGAATCGGCACTTTTTAAAAACAATATAGTCATTAAAAGTACAACAAAAACTATCCCGAAAATCTAATCTAACCTAACCTAACCTCATTAATCCTTTTTAAATAAATAAAGGGACGCTTCGATACTTTGGGCATGTAGAGCGAATCAACAAAGAAAGGAGTGTAATAAGAATATATGATGCGAATGTGAATGGAAGAGCAAGCCGGGGACGGCCGAGGAAGACATGGCACAGTCAAATGAATCAAATACTAGGGTCGGGCCATGTCAGAAGTCAGAATAATAGAAGAGAATGTATGAGACGATGTATGAATGTGAATGAAACAAGAAGTGTATGTCAAGATCGAATTGTTTGGCGGTGCATCCTTTCTGCCTACTCCTGCGGAGAAACGGCGTGATGGTTAGTTAGTTAGTTAAATAAATTTATTTACTTAATTTTATTTATTTATTCGTACTTTTAATGACTTTATATCACATTATATCAAAAAGTGTGTCGATTCATACGTGTTTTGAATTGTCATAGAGCCAAGGAGAGTAAGGACATTATAACCTAAGTAATAACTATAAATACAATGGGAAGGCAATAATGGCAAAGCGTGAAAGAGTATAGACAAACATAAGGTAGAGACTGCTGGAAAATAGACAATAATTTGGCACAATTAAGATAGACTTCCGAAGCGCGCGGCAGACAGCAGAGGACAACGGAACTAGTCACGGTGGCAGATGGCTATACTTCGCCCTGTTATTTGATGTGGGTGCACTTCCGAGGCCAGGCGACATGTCGCGTGGCAAGTGTCAACTCGTTGCGTCGCCGAGCGGCGGACAGCAGAGGACAACGGAACTAGTCACGGTGGCAGATGGCTATACTTCGCCCTGTTATTTGGTGTGGGTGCACTTCCGAGGCCAGGCGACATGTCGCGTGGCAAGTGTCAACTCGTTGCGTCGCCGAGCGGCGGACGGCAGAGGACAACGGAACTAGTCACGGTGGCAGATGGCTATACTTCGCCCTGTTATTTGGTGTGGGTGCACTTCCGAGGCCAGGCGACATGTCACGTGACAAGTGTCAACTCGTTGCGTCGCCGAGCGGCGGACGGCAATCCTACGCTTGCAAAGTAGTGTTACGTGCCATCGGCCATAGTGGAAGTGTTAACAGACAAAGATAGTGAAAAATTAAGTATTTTTAAGATAATATTAACAACTCTCAAAACGAAACTGAAAAGAGACAGAAAAGAAAAGGTAACGGTAGCAGCTGGGACTCGAACCCAGGACCTCATGGTCGATCCAGGACCTTGTGCTCAAATCCACTGAGCTACAGCTATCCTAATCCACCCCATAAATTTTATCGGCATCATACTTGGATTTCTAAAAACTGTCAATAATTTCTATATATTTTTGGCTGTTACCTTTTTATAATGACTACAAGATTCTACCCGAATTTATTTCTAATCTTTAGATAGTGTCTCGGATATACATATTCGGTTTTTATTTATATGGGATATCTGTTGACTTTTTTCTACAAGTCTAGGATGAAATGAAGTAATTTGATAACTCATTATCCCCCATTATTTGATTGAAAGTATATAAGGTATAAAGATCCACAAATAAAATAAAATATTTGGCGGAAAATAGGTTAATGCGACAAATATTTTACTTGCGGTGTTATGACTTTTCTTACAGATTTGGTTGGAACAAGATCTTTATAAATTTAAGACAACATTTATTCAACGGCCAATAATCCCTGAATGTTTTCTCATTCCCATTTAAGTACCTTTTATCAATACTTCATAGGGGCCTTCTTCTATTCTGTACCTATATATATATATATTGGTAGTACTGGAGGCCTATTCTGGTTATTTTTAAACAACATTCCTTATCCTTTTCCTTGGGCTTAAAGACTTATTGCTTAAATGCAGTTCCGATTCTCTCAGATGACAGCTGTCATTCACAGCAAATGACATTCTTTAAAAATTCCATATCATGTAAGTATTGACTTTAAACATTATTAGTGAGTCATTTGTCACATAATAATGCTATAAAATGAAAGGAATTAACGAAATTACGAAGTTTGTAAAGTATCTATGCTAAAAGCCCGAAATGTCAGATAAAAGCGATTTAACTATAAAAATTATAATAAACTACATGTGTGATACACCTAAATATTTCAATAAGACTAATAATTAAACCACAAACTTCTATAAAAATAATTACTTATTCTTTAAGCCTATCGAAAAGAATAAGTAATTTTCCTTAAAAAAAAAACACAGAATAGGCCTCTCGGTCTTCTTCTATTTAAATATCAGTATCGGTGGTACTGCAACAAGTCATCATCTTCCTCCTGTTCTAATAACATATGCTGTACATATTGTATTCATTGCTGAATACAGACTGGCAAAGATAGGTCCGACAGAGACACTTGTTGCGCTGTAACTGCAGTTGCCATCTGCCACGTGCTTACAAAGTCTAAGTCTTTAGGTAAATAATAGAATTAATGTCAACAAAACATTTAAAGTCCTTTTGCAAAGCTTTATCTACAAAACAAGTCTCCACACCTCAATACTTATATGAATCATGAACACAAGACGATTGTAAGATTCTATAGGTCCCAAAGATTGGACGTGGGGAAAGAATACCAGATGACACTGAGTGTATAGATGCTCCAGTGGAAGTGAGCAGTGCCCGGAGACAGATCGAGGAGGAGGTGGATAGACTGCATGGAAGAGGACCGGAGCAGGACGGGAAGAAGGTCTAGAGGCCAGTGCGAGGAACCGCAGCCAGCGGAGAGCATTTGTAGAGGAGGCTAAATCCCACCATGGGATGTAATATTGAATTAGATGGGAGGGTCAACAGGAAGACTTAACAAACAACTTACTTTAATACACTTGAGAGGGAGATATGGCACGAAAGCGTACTGATTTTTTCTGGAATGAAAAAAATCGGATAGGTATATCCAAAACACTATCTAGATTGCAAATAAATATAGAAAGATAGCAGCCAAATATATGTGGGAATTAATTGAAGACGATATAACAAGAAGTTCTTAAAATTGAAGTATGACATCGATAAAAATAACAGAGCAATGAGGTGGCATTGGCTCAATGAGTTCGGTATGTACGTAGAAACAATTGCGGAGCGCCACTGTGCTAGATGACATTTGCAGTCGTATGGGTGAACGATATTGGCAACACAAGTTAAGCATGTTCAAGTTAAGCGGTTTCATAATAATAATGGTTCATGGCCCATCTCCGTTGTTTCTATTATCTATGCTTCACACAATATAAACACTTTAAACTAACTCAAAGAAGCTTAACAAGTCGTTAAATAGTCAGATATCATTGGAGCCAGGTTTGTCAGTGGCGAAGAACTTGAGAATGTTTTTGAGCTCCGTGTCGAGGGACCGTGCGGCCTGGAATCTGTCGGCCTGGCCCCGAGAAGGCGCCACACACTCCCTCAGAATCTGCAGGAAGTCCGGTGACCTCTGTGAAAACAAAAAGTAACAAGATTAACTTCTTTGTTGCAACTCATCCAGTCGTAGACTCAAAACAATGAATTACTTTTCCCCAATCGACACTACTAATTATGGGTACCATTCTCCACTGTCCAGAATATCGAAAATTGTTAACTCAAACCAGGGCCTTGAAATTTTTAGTACTAGTCTAAATGATTTCTGTCACGCTTGATGAAATTAAACCTCTATCGTTTAGAATATCTAAAATCATGTGCTCTACCAAAACCTTATTCAGGCTTTGACTTTAATGTTTTCTTAAATGTATATTTTTGTCATTGCTTCATTAATGTATTATGTATTATGTACGAGTATGTGCTGTCCTTTTTCTGCAGATCTTATTTATTTCATTTCGTGTTATGTATTTTGTGTAATTTGACAATGGTCCGTCAATAATTTTTTTTAAAAAGATGTGGAAATACATGTTTTAATTTTTTTTTATATACAGTTATATACAGTCGAACTCAGTTATAATAATCACGGTAGTACGAGTTCATGGCTATAATGAGAAATTACCAAATGATATTTTGGTTCAGGCTTATTTTCATAGAATCGTTGGCTGTTATAACGAGGACGCTTCACCGATATACCGTAAATAATTTTATTAACACAATTTCGAAATACAAACATAGACCATAGAGCGCCTTTGATATGATTTTCCACAAAAATCGCGCTATGCAAATTATCCAATAATAATTACTATTATCGTCTGAAAAAAAATTTTACAAGTAATAACAGACAAAGGTGGCAGCTGGGCGGCTGGGCAGCGACGGCAGCGGCGGATGGCGGATGGATTAATATTTTTATAGTGTTACCTGTGTGAGTCTGTCGGTAATGTGAAACATTCCTATTCATCAGGCACTATATATATGCAAAAGTCATGCGAAAATTGGGCTTTGAAATTTTGTTCCCTATTTGCATCTTCTTCTTTATTACTACATTTGTTTTAAAAATCTATAAAAATGTACAAGTGCCTACATCCCTACATGGGGTAAGTTTATGACAGTGGTGGACAGTGTTTTTAGCAAAGGGGCACTTTAAATAATTATGAAACACAGCTCGCTACCTACAAGTGGATTTTTGATTTTTCGAGTTAAGAGCGAAACTCATAATTTCACATTTCTGGGGATTTTTCGATTTACGTGTGGTGCAAACCGATTCCTCAAATTCTGTTCCACTTAGAACACGCGGTATGCATTAAAAATTAGTCAGTATGGACACTTCACTTGCTTATCATATGTTTGAGTACACCACACCACTTCGGCGCCGCACTTGCACTCTGGCCGAACACTTATATGGAACCCATATTACACGAAATATATAAAAACCATACAAATCTGAACAAAAAAAATTCCTGAGACTAATATCCTTCGAATATGGATTTAACGCCTTCTACTCCAATCTTATGAGGAAAGACTTCAATACCTTAATTCTCTTACTTTAGATAAAAGAAGACAGTATCCTAACTTAATATGTCCGTACAAAATTATTTGCAACAAGCTCGAAACCACTCATTGTCTAAGTAGTGTTCACATCAAAGTTCCTAATAGACATTATTTAATGAGTTATGAAACATCTCATCTCGAGTTATTTAATAACACTACACTATGTATTGCATATTTCAATCCAATGTCTCGAATGTGTACATTGTACACTGCTATACTATAGAATGTGACGATATAAACATCTTTATAAACATGTATTTTTAAAAACATGTGCTGTTATTAGCTATAAACTAATACGTCGTGCTAAATAAACAGTAGCGTGTAAACTAAAAATTGTCTCAATACTTGAATAATATTATTTATCTTTTCCTTTTTTATCTTTCTTTATACTTATTATCCACCTAGCACATAATAACTAAATCACTTACGCATGCTGTCAACATTATTTACTGCACTACTGTCAGGCAGCCAGTGGAGAGCATTTGTGGAGGCCATATCCCACCCTAGGATGTGGTGTCGTGATAACCATGAGATTAAGATCAGGTAAAGGAAGACGTGGATAGACTTTGTGGAAAAGGATTGTAGCAAGAT